>JALPQI010010955.1:0-45248 GCA_025490895.1 Thaumatotibia leucotreta
TAATAATTTAAATAATACCATTGTTCTTTTTTAATGTGAACTTGTCAATTGAGGGACCCACATTCTGCATTCTCATGTCATTGTCAAAAAGGAGTCACAATTTATGAAATTAGTTTTTCAAGTATTTTACTAAATGTAGGCATTTACAGCAGTTGTAAATTTGAAGTGGATTATTAAATGTGGAAATAGTCACGACTGAGGGTCCACCTTTAACCGAACCTTTAACTTTGGAGTGGCTACTTTTACAAATTAGTGGTTGAATCTACAATTGTTTGAGAACTTTCACTAAATACTGACACATCAAAAGCTCGAATTTCCAACGTGGACCCTCAATGGGAACACTCATTGTTAGATCGAGTCTTTTAAGTTTGCCCAGCATGTGCGAAAGAATTGCGTACATTATCCCACCACTACTATTGTCATGCTCATGTCATAGCACTATTCTGCGACCATAATATATATAACATGGACGTCTAACGCCAGCTCAAAAATGCCCCCAAAATCAATTGTTCAGTTGTGCCAAGATGGGCAGGACATAGCGCTTTTCTTAACACCGCGCATATTTCGGCGCAACACCTTTGACAAATGTTTATAGAATATAGCCAATAAAAAGTTTGATGGACCAATCACAACTATTTTTAAATGGCGGTTTAAGATTTTATAGGTTGACATTGAAATTCATTGCCGTGATGCATTAAAGAAGCGGTGACATTTGTCAACTAAAATTCAGGACTGTTTTTGAAAGGCAATTTACTATGGCGTGCGGCTTCCATGTTTTATTTGTTCGTAGACACTATTAGATTATGCATACAATTTCCTACCTTCCAGCCCATCCCATACTGGCTGTACAAGCTGCACGGCCTAAACATCAGCTACACCTGCGAGATCTGCGGCAACTTCACGTACAAAGGTCCGAAGGCGTTCCAGCGACACTTCGCCGAGTGGCGCCACGCTCACGGCATGCGGTGCCTCGGGATACCTAACACCGCTCACTTCGCCAACGTTACGCAGATCGAAGATGCACTTGCACGTAAGTCATAAAGATTTACCCACATAAGGTCTTCGCACACTGTATCAACTCCACACCCACTCGACTCAAGTCTAATCATTGAAATTTAAACCCTGTGTCATATGTTCAAGGTTTCTTCTTCTTCTTCTTCTACCTAGCGTTATCCCGGCCTATGCCAGGGTCCGCTTTCCTGCTACATTTCCTCCACTTTACGCGATCCTGGGCATCTTCTACTGTAAGCCCATTCACACTCATGTCAGCCTTCACGACATCTAGCCATCGCTTCTTTGGTCTGCCGCGGGGTCGGGGGCCGTCAAGGGCTAAACCACCGAAGACGGCATTCTTGAAGCTTCTCCGCTACGTCACGGACTCCGAGGCTACCACGGAGGTACCATATGTTCAAGGTTTAATTTCAAAAAATTATATTAAAGTAGTGTACAACGAGTGGCCTCCGCATCGTACACTAAAGGTCAAGCCTGACTCGTTTGTCACGCAACGACCACGCGTTGCCACGCAACGACTATGCGTTTGCGACTAACGTGTATCCAGCAACCATTTTCATTGCCCACTCGTTGACGCCGCGTTATCCACTAGTGACCATTGGGTGGAGCAACTCTAGTTGCTCACTGAGTCGTGAGTGTGACTCGAGTTGCTGCCGCGTTGGCGTGGAGTTGTTATAGTGTGCGAAGACCTTTATTCAACGTCTGCCAGCTTAGCAAGCCGCTAAGTATTGTCTGTCCCTTTCTGTCTTATCAATATGTCCAAAAGAGTGAAAGGGACAAATACTTAGCGGCTTGTTAAGTTAGGAGGCGTTTATTAACACGTTCGCCTCCGGTACTGTTTCACTAAGTGCTTATACTATGCCGATCGGAATTATCTTATAGAAATCCTATGCCAGTGACACGCATGTGTGACCGAAAAGATTGTACTCCTATGCCGGCGACACAGCATTGTGTCAAAAACGTTCGTATTTCTATACCACTGGCATGGGAGTGAGAACTTGATTAATGCTAGTGGCATAAGAAAAATATTACTTTGATCACGTATGTGTGTCACTGGCATAGAAGTACAGTTTTTTCGGTCACATATGCGTGTCACCGGCGTCGAACGTGTAAGGTGGTTGGGCTCGATTTCACCAAACTTTTATTCAATAGAATAAGGCTTACTCTCTGATACTTGTATCTATTACCATAGTTTTTGTCATTTTGACATTACTCATACTCAGACTTTATTCTTCGTATAAAAGTTAGGTTAGTACTAAACTAGTATTGATATTACATAGGACTTGTATGGACATGTTTGTCTTCGTAAGCCAATGAGGGGAGAAGTGACCGTTGGATCGAAATCTTAATTTGTCAAATCAAAGTACTCACTTATGGCAATAGACTGCGAATATGTAATGTTTAGTGAAGCGGTAATTACACTCCGTGTTGTGTTGTGTGTTCGCCGAATCAAAGTATGAGGTTGCCAGGTTCCATGCTTGCATCCGCGAACGACCAAGTGTAATTGCCGCTTTAGATATCTAATTTGCTACCAAATCCATTTACATAATTGAACTTATTTTCAACTAACTACATTGACAAATTGTGATGGTCGAGTATGGTCGTCTAAATAAATATGTTGATGCTGTATGCAAATTTAAACCTTCCCCTAGTAATTAATAAATGAGTTCCGAAGTTTAAGCATATTTATAAACATGACTGTACCAATCCAAGTATAGTAAGTTTTATGTGTAAACCGCATTTATTTTCATTATTCGTTTCAGTATGGGAGAAGATCAAGCACCAGAAAGAAAACGAAAGGTTTGTGGCGGAAAATGACGAAGAATTCGAAGATTCCCTTGGGAATGTTGTCAACCGTAAAACATATGAAGACTTGAAGAGGCAAGGGCTACTTTGAAAATCATGCTTAGTACAACTACTATTATTATACACATAATGTTTAAGACAATAAAAAATATGGAGTGATTAATATTGTTTTTATTTCACTTTTATGTTCGCCTTCATAGTTGGAGGTGACCCGGCCTACAAAACTGGAAGTTTTGGGTTCGAATCCCAGCAAGGGCATTTATTTGTGCGTCTATCAAAAAGTAAAAATTCCTGCAAGTACCAGGGCCCTATCCCACTAAACTTTACATATGTAAAATGTGACAAATTTGTAGAATTGTTTACATAAAAACGTACCACAAATATTACACTTATGTAGAAGCGACAAGTCTGTATTCTACAAATATATGCATTACAAATCACCGTAACACAAAGCATGGGTGGTGTGTCAATGTAGTTTACAATTTACATATTTGTGTAATATGTAAAATTGTATTTATTACAATTTGTAAATTTAACAATTATGTAGATTACATGTTTGTATATGTAGAATTGTATTTGCAGTAATTTCTTCGACAAGGAACTTCTTTTATGTTGCGGGTAGTTTGATACCTTTTAAAAAGCGGTAAAATACCTTCCAAGTTTCTGTGTTAATACGTGATTGATATTTTCTGGGCTCCTATTGTGCAATTTCTAAAATGCGTTATCAAGATAAAATAACGATTTTGAATCTCATTTTAGAGAATAAAGAGATTTTATTTGGAAGATGTAGCAATACTTTAACCCATGATGTAAAAATACACAAATGGAAAGAGATTACAAATCAGTTAGAAAAAGTGAAAATATATTGAAACAACACAGCTTTCCAGTCGTGTTAGTTGAAGTGTTCAATTACAGCACGTAATACTTCAATGGCGTTGACGTCTCCATGATTGTCATCAGTATGATTTTGTTCGTTGTTTTCATCTTCATCTTGTTCCGAGTTTGTGATCATCTGAATAGTATTGTGACCTAAACATTTTTCTATATTATGCAATATTACACAACTTAAAATAACCATGCTTGCAGTTTTGGGTTGAAGTCTTAGATGATTCAAACATGGAAACTCTTCCTTTAAAATCTCCAGCGATTTTTCAACCATCCGTCTTATATTTTATTTTATTTTACTTTATTTTATTTATTCAGAAAACCAACAGCTAACAGTAACATATACAGGTTTTGTTCAATATGTAATAGCAAAGCCAATTACAGGTTTTCGCATATAGGATACAAGAATACAAGAAACAGAATTATACAATCGATATAAAAGTTAAATGTAAAAGTAATTATCGATTTAAAAGTTCGTAAAAATCGTACTAATGCTGCATTTCTTGGTATGTTTGGGGTCAGAAACTATTTTTATACCCGCTGTCTCCTAAAATTATAGCGTCAGGGAACGGTCTCCATAAAGGTAGAATGGAACTCTTGTAATGAGATTGTACTTTTTACACGCGGTGATAGAATTGTAGATTTGTAGCTACAATTCTACAAAATTGTACGCATTTTATTACAATTCATCGTAACACAAAACTTTTACGTACAATTGTAGACTACAAATATGTAAATTTTCCCGGAAAACCACTTGTAATATGTAAAGTTTTGTGATACACCGAATTGTAGATTTATCACTACAATTACATATTTGTAGAAATTTTCCGATACAAATTTGTAATATGTAATTTTTGTGATACGCTCGCTTGTATTATCTACATATATGTAATATGTAAATTGTAATTTACAATTGTAACGTTTGTGGGATAGGGCCCTGGAATAATTCAGTTTTAACTGTTTGTAGTCTAGAAATTATAAAGTAAAAACACTTCTGTAGGGCATATGTGCACTACAATGACTTTTACCGTCCGGTAGTCCGGTTTTTTACGGTCTGATATGCCACGCCATTAAATGTATATAGTAGCACTATACGTAATTTTACCTTCCGACATTTTACTTTTCCCCATTCCGGACATTATTTTTCCGATCCGAGATGACAGCTATGAAAAACGTGTTAATGCTTGTGCACTGCGACCGGAATTGCACTGACTTTTACCGTCCGAACTTTTACAAAATTGAACCGTAAAAAACCGGATTACCGGAAGGTAAAAGTCATTGTAGTAAAAGTCCGATTTTTTCATGCCAATATGCCGCACCTCCGAGTAAAAAGACTGACAAGTGCACAAGCCAATCATCCGTTTTTTTCATGCCATATCGGACCATGAAAACTCAGTCTGCCAGACAGTAAAAGTCATTGTAGTGCACAAAAGCCCGTAGTCTCAACCTTTTTAAATTAATCTAAAGAATACGGATCTAAATGACGATGTTGCCACAATTAAATTTTCTCAAACATGCAATGAAATGTTGTAGTTACGTGCCTAAAAATTGGCCGGGAAGTACCTCGTTGCCGGCCTAGGCCGGCAAGTGCCTCTTTTTTAATTTTCATTTGATATAGGGTTGTGACCTGGCATCTTGCCTTTCAGCCAATAATTATCTGTAAGTAATATTAGTATTTAAAAAAATGATTGGCAAATTTTTGCAGTTATAATTAGGTATTTAAATTATATAATTTAAAATAAATGTACAATAACTACTCAAAATAATATTTAAAAAGCAGTATTATACGGCGCGATCCATTGGCCCCGATCACCGCATGCGATTAATTGGACCCAACCAACCGCGTCGTCTAATACCGCTTTTTAAAAGTAAAAATTTGCAACTTTCAAACAGGTCAGTCTTAAAAAAAAAAAGAGGTGTCGGTGTCGAATTTGACTTTTGTTGTGTTTCATTCAAAGACTTAGTTATGTAGGTGACTTATAATTTCTTAGAAAGAAGATACATTTTTTTGTTTCATTTCATTGCATGTTTGAGAAAAGCATTATACTATTAGACTCATATAATGTACTATTAGACTCTTTTTTTTTTCCTGTGCTTGTCCCATATACATACATAAAATGAATGAAGACTGCCATGCGCAGTATGACTGTTTTACCCAAACGCCACGTCACCAAACAGGGAATGTACAGTACCGGCCAATAATATATCACATTCGTGACTTTTTGTATGAGCGTGTATAGAGTAAGCGGCACATGTTCGCATGTAGATAGCATATTATTTTGGTACTTTTGCACAGTTTAATGATGAATACTGCAATTAAGTATTGTGAATTGCAATTGGAGACACAGCATATTGCTAAAATAGCTGTAGTAAAAAAAATAATTTTACTAAGAAATCCATGCCTTACGCAAAATCTCTTTATGAAAAAATCACTACATGCAGACCAGTTTTTTCATCGCTAGTGTAAAGGCCTATGCCTAGACTATCTATAGTCGTGAGGTGGAAAGTGTGAAAAACACTTACAAAAATAAAAATAAATCTACTGAAAAAAACCTATGTGATATATTACTGGCCGGTACTGTATAAATATTGAGAATGAGAATAAAATAAGATACTGTTAAAATTGTCATGTTTATTATGAGCTCTACACTTGAATTAAATAGAAATGCAATAATAATGGCACTTATTAGAGATTCAATATAAAAGCTGTTGGAGATTATTTTAGTCTGTGGCAAGGTTATAGGTGGGTTACAATGCAACATATTCTAAAAACATAACAATTATGAAATACTAGTCTTGTCCACTTGTCCAGACATAGGAATTCTGTGGGTCAAAGTTGATAAATTGGTATATCAGTATTGAAATGAGTAACTATCGATCAAACCACGTGGCGACAACAACATACGGGTATTCTACAATAAATCATTTATAAAAATTCAAAAAATTCCTCTTTTTGTTTCAATAGGCCCCTAAAATTCCTAAGTTTGGTGCCGTCATATTAGTGAGAGTCAGAACGGCGGGTGTACCCTCGCAAATATATAAAATGAATAAACCAAAAATTTTACTTAACACGTTCGGACGCCGGTGACACAGCGTGTGCGACCAACAAAATTTGATTCCTATGCCAGTGACACAAATACGTGATCAGAGTAACCTTATTCTTATGCCACTAGCTTAAATCAAGTTCTTCCTCCTATGCCAGTGCCATAGAAATACGAATGTTTTTGACACAAGTGCTGTGTCACTGGCATAAGAGTACAATCTGTTCAGTCACACATGCGTGTCAATGGCATAGGAGTTCTATCAGATAATTTCGTTCGGCATAGTATTAGCGCTTAGTGAAACAGTACTGGAGGCGAACGTGTTAAATTGTACTATTTAGTAATTTTAGTATATAGTTAGAAAAAAAAATGCAACTCTTCACAAATAAAGTTAGTACAATCCAAAGGTACACCCGCCGTCAGGACGGCAGGTAACTTTATTCGAGAAGAGGTTCCAATTTTTCCAAAGTAGGTACTAAATAGTATAATTTTTGTATTTTTTCTGCACACGGGTGTGATTAAAGGCATTATGGTACTTTGTGGCAATAAATATTTACTTATTCTTAAAAATTTTTTTTTGGTAAATTCATTTTATATATTACCCTCGTACACCGGCCGTTCTGAGTCTCACTAATATTGCAGTAACATTTTTAATCGGATTGTTCCATCTTTACAGCCATTTGCCTTCTCAATGGAAGTCAATAATAACAATCACGTTCTCACACACAGTCTAGGCATAGCTTTGTTATGACTAGCTTAACGAAAAACTTGTAAACATACAAATCGACTTACAACCTTTAAAGGAAGACTAAAGGAATGCTTCGATATTGTTCGAAAAGGGTGTCTCAATTAGAACATGCTACAATTAATAAACAATTCATTAATGTGCTTTTTCTTACTTCATACTTTTGTGACATACAATAATATGACAAGTTGACATTAAAATAAATCTTCACAAGTCTAATAATCAAAATGTCTTTTGGTAAATTACACTGGCATCGGAACTCTTAATAAATTATGTCAATTAGTAATAAAATAATGTTTATAGATATGGTCTTGTCTAGCTGGTGTAATAGGAAATATCCGCCATGATATATAATTTGTAAAGACAATCCTTGATTTTTTGAAGTAGCAACAAAAACATTAAATGACTTTACCGTGGCAAAAACAATATAGAAGTTATTATTATTGATTTCTAAAAATGTTCTGCGATTTTGCAAATTAAGAAAAAAAACTGTAGTTTATCCTCAGAGATGTAATTTATTAGACAATTACCTACACCAGCTAGCCCCATAGTGGCAAGCCCTAATTCCGTATGCCAGTAAAGTATACTTGTTTTTTTTTGTTATGCCCTGTCAGCTGGCTCGAATACAGCCGAACTCTGGGCAGGGAAAGCACCACTCCGGTGCCGCATTTTGATCTGGGATTACGAAACGTCACTTCTTCTTGGAGCGATCTATCACTTTAGTCTGAAAACGAAAACATAGTCAAGTTAATACTGGTTGATTTTTTATTCGTGCTCCCACTCTGGATTTGGAGTCTATTCGGAAAGTGAAGGCACGAGAAATATATGGCGCGCCTTGCTGCCAAATGTCTCACTTTCAGCACAGGCTCTAACTGTTTAACTGTTATACATAATTAATAGTGTTGGAAATATAATAACAATTATTTTGTTGAAGAGACCTTTTAATAGGCCTTTGGGCGGCTAGATTGCATATGTAATGGTATTATGTCTTTTCAATGTATTGTGTGTAGTGATGTGCCGTCGGGTAATTTCACACTTTCCGTAATTCTCATTGGAGAACTTTACCGTAAATTACCGAGAATTACGGTAACTTTCTCCCATAGTATTTTTTTTCTATGCAATTTGCATATGAATATTTTGTCTGTATCGTATTTTATATTACTTTATGTGGTACATTTAAGTATCATAATGCTATTTTACTAATGACAGGGTTTTATAGGTGATTTTGACGTTCAAGCAGGTAAAATAGGTACTCGTATAAACCCCTTACTTGACCCGTAAGCGGTAAGCGGCTTTACCAAAGGTTTTCTTATCGGTAGCTGAGTATTCAATTACCTAGGATTTAAAATAGGCAATTGTGATTATGAGCCTGTGATACCCTTTTCTAAGAATTATCTGGGAATAGGGTGTAAATTTTATTCAATTATAATGCTGAATTCATTCAGTTCATATTGATGCGACGTGCTGTCAACACAACTGTTAGTGATATTTCAACAATGAGGCCAAGAGTAAAGTGCTAGAGTATTTTAGGCAAAGTACTGAAAATGATCCTGTTTCTGTTCAGGATCAGAAGCCGAAGAAATGCCACAAAATTAAGAATTAAAATTCCCATACAAATTTATGAAAATACAAAAAAATCGTTTCTATTCCTATCCAATACTCCTATCCTAGTGCCAATAATTTTAAAGAGACAACTTACTGCAAAAATTTTTTAAAGAAAACTGTTTTCCTACATTTACTATGGGAAAAAAGTGAAATTTAATTTTGATTGATATTACTGTTTATTCATGTTGCTAATAATGTTTTCATACAGTTTTGACTTGATGACTTCCAGCCTCCCGAACAAGCTGGATTCCGAAAAGGCTATAGTACCATAGACCACATACATACGCTGCGGCAAATTATACAGAAGACCGAGGAGTATAACTTGCCATTATGCTTAGCGTTTGTTGACTATGAGAAAGCTTTCGATTCGGTAGAAATATGGGCAGTGCTTGAGTCTCTTCAGCGATGCCACATTGACTATTGGTACATCGAAGTGTTGAAGTGTTTGAATAGCAACGCCACAATGTTGGTCCGAGTACAGGAGCTGACTACGAAGACAATTCCGTTGCAAAGAGGCGTAAGGCAGGGCGATGTTATATCTCCGAAACTGTTTACTGCCGCAATGTAAGATGCCTTTAAGCTCCTGGAATGGCAAGGACTTGGCATCAATGTGAACGGCGAAAACATCACTCACATTCGAAGTTGTTGACTCTTACATCTACCTAGGACAAGTAGTTCAATTAGGTAGGCTCAACTTCCAGAAAGAGGTCAACCGCCGAATCCAACTCGGTTGGGCAGCGTTCAGGAAACTACGCGATGTCTTTTCGTCCGACATACCTCAGTGCCTTAAGACGAAAGTCTACAATCAATGTGTGTTACCAGTTATGACTTACGGCGCCGAAACGTGGTCCTTCACCATCGGCCTCATCTCTAAACTCAAAGTCGCTATGGAGAGGGCTATGCTCGGAGTTTCTCTGCATGATCGAATCAGAAATGAGGAGATCTGTAGGCGAACTAAAGTTACTGACTGACATAGCCCTCCGAATTAGCAAGCTGAAGTGGCAATGGGCAGGCCACATTGCACGCAGAGCGAAAAGTGCTCGAGTGGAGACCACGGCTAGGCAAACGCAGCGTAGGACGTCCACCAACAAGATGGACAGACGACTTTACCGTATGCAGGTCGCATCTAACCGGTACATGTGGAGGTCCAGAGGGGAGGCTTATGTTCAGCAGTGGACGTCTTATGGCCAAGATGATGATGATGATGATACAGTTTTATTGTCATTTAGCATGGGAGGAAAAAATTGCGTGACAGACATTATAATTAAAGTTTCCCTTATTTTCCATAGTAAATGTATAAAAACCATTTAATTATAACATTTTTTTATTGTCCTTGTTATTTTTTTATGTAACTAATTATTTAAGAAACTTGCAAGATATAATTTCACGGTAAGTATTCTGTTCCTTAATGATTTCGTGGAATTTAATTATTTTATTCATACGAAAAACGCTGTTTTTAATTTTATTTTATGTATACATATACCGCAAGCATTATTATGAACCATTATTGCCCATTTTATCAAAATGTTTAATTTATTATAACAAAAAAATACCATTTTGCGTTGTAAAAATTCTCTGGAGAAAATTCTCGGAGAACGTTCTCCGTAATTTACGCCGGTAATTTACCGTAATTTTGGTAATAAACTAGTTCCACTAGTCACATGTTTATGTAATTTTCAGGTCAGATTATTATTACTAAATTAAGTACTATTCTGGAAAAAAAATATGAAAAAAGTAATAACTTAGAACACTTTCTCCATAATTACCCGCCCGGAGAACTTTACCGAGAAAGTTACCCGATAGTTCTCTTTGTTCTCGTAATTTACGGTAACGGCACATCAGAGATTGTGTGCTGTTGTTTTGTGTATTTTATCGACACTTGTACGATTACTGTTTACTAATACTAAACCTAATTGCAAAGACATAGGTCCACCTTTAAGGGCGTTACTTTTAGTAACACCACTAAAATGCAATTCCAAGTTCTCTATAATAATCACCAAATAAAAAAAACGACTTCAGCCGATTTTTCAAAGATCCCATCATCACGGTTTGTTTCGAAGTTGGTTAAAAAAAGAATTATCGAAATCGGTTGTTGATATTGAGTTATTCGTCCACTTGTCGTGCACATGCTTAATGCAAATTTATGACTTACATATATGGTTTTCTCATGGATGCAATTGTCAGAACTGGACCACATTAAAATGGGACCAATCAGTAAGCAGCTTTTAAATAAAAAAGAATCATCATCATCGGTTCACCCAGTCTGAAGTTATGAGGTAACAAACACAAAAAAACAGTCCAATTGAGAACCTCCTTTTTAGGGTTCCGTAGCCAAAATGGCAAAAACGGAACCCTTATAGATTCGTCATGTCCGTCTGTCCGTCTGTCACAGCCAATTTACTAGGAAACTATAAATGCTACAGTAACGAAATTTGGTAAGGGTATGTGTTGTATGAACCGTTACAGGATTATGATACTAAATTGTAAAAAAAACCATTGGGGTGGGGGCCCTCCATACATGTAACTGGGGGATAAAAAAAATTTTTTAGTTGTATATAAGCGTGTGGGGTATTAATAGAAAGGTCTTTGAAAATTATATGAAGGTTTATACATTTCATTTTTATTTAAGCAAATCATTTTCGAGATATCAGCTCTCAAAGTATGAAAAATGTGTCCCCCTCCCTTTATTTTTTAAACTACGCGATATAAAATTCTAAAAAAAATATATGTTATGCACATTAATAAACTCTATCAACGATTTTTGGTTTGATTAAATTACCTCCTATAGTTTTTGAAGTAGGTTGATTTAACTGTATTTTTTAATTATAAATTGATAATGGTACGGAACCCTTTGCGCGCGAGTCCGACTCGCACTTGGCCGGTTTTTTTTAAGTTGGTTTACAAAGTGGTAATTTTGGGTTATTCCCACCTGTTATTTTTCCCAGTAGTTACCACTAAAGTGATTGGTGGTAACTACTGGGAATTCTTTTTCCCAGTAGTTACCACCAAATATTTTAGTGGTAACTAGTGGGAAAAAAAATCCCAGTAGTTACCACCAAGTACTCAGGTGGTAACAGGTGGGAAAAAAATTCCCAGTTGTTACCACTGGTGTCAAGTTGTTGGTAACAGGTGGGAATAACCCGTAATTTTCACTGTCATTGTACCTTAGCCATGCTGATACCAATCTCGCTAAGCCGCTTGTGTTGGTACGTGAGCGGGTGATGCAGCTTGGCATCGCCGCGCTTGTAGAAATCGCTGTAATCGAGCCGGAAGGCGAGTGTCTGCAGTGACACCTCGCCGTGGAGCGCTAGCTTCAGAATCAGAGATGTCACGTGCACCCTGAAAGAGGTTACGACTTTAAATTTTTTCTTCTCTTATTTTCCGCTATTGGTCGCAGATGGGCTATCAAATTCGTTATTGAAAACTATTTTAGATGAAAATAATAACATTTTGCTTTTCAATTGGTAAACGTGACGTGGTCAATTGGTGACTGGGTTGTGCTACGAACAAATAAAACATGGAAGCCGTGCGCCATACTATTGGCTTTCAAAAACGGTCCTGAATTGTAGTTGACAAATTTCACCCCCTTTTGAATGCATCACGGCGATGAATTTCAATGTCAACCTATAAAAACTTACACCGCCATTTAAAAATAGTTGTGATTGGTCCATCAAATTTTTGATTGCCTATATTCCATAAACATTTGTCAAAGATGTTGCGCCGTAATATGCGCGGTGTTAAGAAAAGCGCTATGTCCTGCTCATCTTGGCACAATCGAAAAACTGTTTCTGGGGGCATTTTTGAGCTGGCGTTAGACGTCCATGTTATATATGGTCGCAGGGGTTGTGTCACTCCTTGATACTAGATTGACGATCGGCAACAGCGTCATCATAGTGGACACATTACTGCGATCGCCAATCCGCTTGGCCAGCGTGGCGATTATGGGCATTTACCTCATAATCACGCATATATACGCATACTAGATAGAATGGCCTGCGTCTAGCTGTGGACTGACATTAGCTGATGTAGTGAAAGTGAAGTGATAAACGTTAACTCTTAATAGGGCATGAGTCACACCTACGTTTCATTGATTTTACCTGCGACCATAATTATATAACATGGACGTCTAACGCCAGCTCAAAAATGCCCCTAAAATCAATTGTTCAATTATGCCAAGATGGGCACGACATGGCGCTTTTCTTAACACCGCGCATATTTCGGTGCAACACCTTTGACAAATGCTTATAGAATATATATAGCCAATCAAAACTATGATGGACCAATCACAACTATTTTTAAATCGCGGTTTTTATAGGTTGACATTGAAATTCATTGCCGTGATGCATTAAAGGGGTGACATTTGTCAACTAAAATTAAGGACCGTTTTTGAAAGGCAAATTAGTATGGCGTGCGGCTTCCATGTTTTATTTGTTCGTAGGTTTTTACCCATGTTATTGACAGAACAAAATAAGGTGGGAATATACTCCTAAAACCTTTTCTTTTAATAGCCTGCTATTGTGTGTCCCACTGCTGGGCACAGGCCTCCCCTCTCGTTTTCCATTCCCTCCTGTTGTTGGCAAGTTCCTACCATTCTCCGCAGAACGAGTCCAAGTCGTCCCGCTATCTCCTTTTCGGTTTGCCTCTGTTCCGTTGGCCATCGTGTGGGATCCACTCAGTGAGTGATTTGGCCCATCTTTCAATTACACTCACAACCCTATTAATGGTTAAAATATATATTTAATAATAATCGTAATTTGTACCTGTAAGTGCGAGCCCAAACATTCAGATCAGCTTTCCGACTGGTTAAAAACTGATGGAACACCTTTCTCTCTTCTTTGTCCTTGGCTTCTTCTGCAGCCGTGATAGCAAATTCTCCTAAAACAAAAACGCGAATGACTGATTAAATCATAAATACTACTCGTGTTCTTGTTC
The DNA here is from genome assembly GCA_025490895.1 of Thaumatotibia leucotreta. Lineage (NCBI taxonomy): Eukaryota > Metazoa > Arthropoda > Insecta > Lepidoptera > Tortricidae > Thaumatotibia > Thaumatotibia leucotreta. Next base: position 14,026 of record JALPQI010010955.1, read on the forward strand.
ATTCGGTGCGTTATTGGTGGTTTTAAAGTTAGTAGTAGTTATATTTAACTGACATAATCTTTTTTTCTCAAACATGCAATGAAATGTTGTCATTATGTTCGTCATAATAGGCTTTAATTAAAGTATGACGTTGCAGGCGGATGACCTCGAGATAATAGTAAAGGATTTTCATACGAATTTAACGGCCTAGGCCGGTAAGTAATATTTTTTTAAACATGGCGTCGGTTTACATGAACAGGCTAAACAGCTAAATCCTGTTTTTTTGATTGTCGAATTTTTTATTTCATTGCATATGTTTGAGAAAAGCACTATACATGCCTCGCCGTGAAATGGGCTTACCGGCTTCGTATCACTGCCCGGCCTCACTAAGTTCGGTCGTCCTACTTAGCCAGTAAGCCCATCTTTCCCGACATCTGCAGTAATGTACTATTAAAATACCATGGCGAAAAAAATTTTGTAATTATAGAGTGGTAATCTAACCTCTGGCCACCCTTTCGGCTTTTACTTGCTCGATTCGGTCCCTCCGGTCCAGTTCCGCGTTAATTCCAGCATTTAATTTCGCCTCAAACCTCCGTAAGGCAAGAGTTTCCGTTAGCACGTTTCCTAAATAGGATTGCAGCTCCTGAAATAACATTATACATTTACAAACTACTTCAAAATACCCTAAATCATAGATATAGTTACAAAGTATGAGTTATTTAAACCTAAACATGTGAGTTACCAAAAGTATAACACCTTATATCTGTTACCCATATATGGCTATAGGTATTAAGTTTAAGTAGCTAATAACCTTGAAGGTTGCGGTGAGTGGGGATATTTAATTGAGTACACAAGTGATTTACTTAACGGATATTTATTGACTAACTTACAATCTATCAAGTCGCGGGCACAGCCGCTGCCACGCTTGCGTTCCGATCAGTCGCAAAGGCAGCACAGGTTGATATCCAACCTGGTATTATGTGCACCTACACCATTCCCCCTTCCCTTTTATTCGAAAACGATACAATTCAAAACAAGGAGAGAATTCATTGTAAATAAGTAAGAAAAAATGTATGATACTTACGTACTAAAAATAAAACTATAATGCGACTTAATTTCGCAATCGCGACCTAAATGAAATACTAAGTTTACATAACATAGGAAAATACACCGTATGCTATTACAATAATGCATAAAATATCTTGCAACATTATACCTACCGCGTGAGGTGTTATTGTATTGTATTCGCAGAACGTGGCTAGAGCGCTGCATCGGCAAATCTCACTGGCTTCTTTACAACCCGCCCACTGCGTGTTGTTTTCACAGGTATAATTTTGCAAGAAGTGTCATTGTTATTCGATGTGGAATCATTCTGCCGGTATGTACTAGGTAAACTGTCTACAGTATATTCGTCTGTAGTTTCCATATCGTCATTAATTACATATGCCGGTTTTAATCTATCTATCGATACATTTACTTCTTTATTCTCCACCTGGATAACAAACGTCTTATTTCTCCTACTTATGACTTTATACGGACCGTCATAAGGAGGTTGTAAGGACTTACGTAATAAATCATTCCTCAAAAATACATATTGGCATGTTTTTAAATCATTATGAACAAACAACGAACGTGAATTACTGTGACTTTGTGGTCTTGGCTTTAATTTGTTTACGGAATCCCTAATTTTTTGAAAATACTCCGAAACAGAATCAGTAACCCTGACCTCGTCATAAAATTCACCAGGCAACCTAATTGACTTACCATACACTAACTGCGCTGCGCTCACTCCCGTGTCACTTCTAGGAGCTGCGCGCATACCTAGCAATACCGTGGGTAATTCGTCTGCCCAACAAGTGTTATCACTTAGGCGAGCCTTAAGGGCTGTTTTAAATGTCCTGTTCAGCCTTTCCACAAGACCGTTGCTCTGGGCGTGGTAGGGCGTAGTACGTAGCTTATGAACGCCTAGGTACTTCATTAATTGTTTGAATAAATCGCTTTCAAACTGCCTACCACAATCACTCGTTAAACGCGTAGGGCAACCAAAACGAGTAATCCACCCTTCGTAAACTACCCTAGCTATGGTCTCCGCCGTAATGTCCTGAACCGGATATAACTCGGGCCATCCTGAAAATCTGTCTATCATTGCCACACAATAACGGTAACCTTCGCTGGTCGTGGCTAATGGTCCCGCAATATCAATGTGCACGTGCGCAAAACGATCAGATTCCGCGAATTGCTCTAAGCCTGAAACGGTATGACGTATTACTTTAGCTTTCTGGCACTGTATACACGATCTAGTCCATCTAGCAACATCGGCATTCATTTTCGGCCAAAAAAATCTTTCGGTAACTAAACGTTTCGTAGTCCTAATACCAGGGTGACTTAGATTATGTATATATTGCCATACTTTGTTTCTAAAACTCTCGGGTACATAAGGTCTAATATTCTTTGTTGATACCTCGCAGTAAATCACTTTCTCACAGTCCGGCAAGCTAACTTGCTTATATTGCAGTGTATCATGTGACGCTTGCAAGCTTTCCTGTAAATAGTCGTCACTACTTTGCCTAACTGCCAATTCTGCGTAATCGATGCCCGTGGGACAGTAAATTGCTTCGCACCGGGATAAGGTATCTGCTACTACATTCTGCATACCACTTATGTGTTGTATATCTGTTGTAAATTCACTTATGTATGATAAATAACGAACTCTCCTGGGGCTTTCTTTGTCACTATTTACTTTACTGAAAGCAAACGTTAGAGGTTTGTGATCCGTATGTATACTAAGATTACGACCTTCTAACAAATTTCTGAAATACCTAACAGAGGCATAAATTCCTAACAACTCCCTATCATACGCCGAATACTTCTTTTGCGCATCTGATAGTTTTCGCGAAAAATAGCCTAATGGTTGCCAAATGCCACCTACCTGTTGTTGTAAGACGCCCCCTACGCTCGTCTCTGACGCATCTGTCATTAAAGATAACTTGGTGTCAGGAAGTGGATGAGAAAGTGTGACAGCGCTTTTTAAGCTTTCTTTACACTTCTCAAAAGCTTCGTTAGCTTTGTCTGTCCACTGAATGATCGTCTTATCCCGTTTTCTTGCGTTATGCAAGTAAGTATTTAACTCAGCCTGAAAATCGACAGCCTTAGGAATGTGCATGCGATAAAAATTTAACATACCTAAAAATCGTCGCAATTGCTCGATGGTTTTAGGTTTCGGAAAATCGACTATAGCCTGCACTTTATCGTCCAAAGGTCGAATACCGTCCGCTGAGACTTCGTAACCTAGAAATTCGAGCTTAGACTTGCCAAAATCACATTTAGACACATTAATTGTTATGCCATATTGATTAAAACGATCGAAAACCTGTTTCAATTGCTCTTTGTGTTGTTCTTCTGTCTCGCTCGCGATGATTACATCATCTATGTAAGTAAACAAAAAATTTAAATTTCTCAGTACCACAGTATCCATAAAACGCTGGAACGTCTGGGCACTGTTCCTCATCCCAAAACACATCCGGGGAAATTCGAACAACCCAAAGGGCGTTATTATACTGGTTTTCTCTATATCCGCCGGGGCCACCGGTATAAAATGATACGCTCTGTTTAGATCTAGCCGAGAAAATACTTTCTTATTACCAGCCAACAAATATGTAAAATCTTGTAAACGAGGAATTGGGTATCGGTCAGGCTTTGTAATTGCATTAAGCCTTCTATAGTCGCCACACGGACGTAACTCCCCATTTTTCTTGGGTACTACGTGCAAAGGGCTTGCCCAAGGGCTATTCGAAGGTCTACAGATGCCTAGGTCGACCATCAACCTGAATTCCTCTTTCACTTTATTATACCGGTCTGGTGGTAAGGGTCTTGCTTTCGCGTATACCGGGGGTCCCGTAGTTTCAATATGGTGAACCACTGAATGTTTCGGGGTGTCCTTGTAACACACCGCTTTCGTCAAATCAGGGTAATTTAACAATAATTCATGCCAAGGATTTCTTAAATCTACAGACTTAATTGACAATTGGGATGCATCCTGTATAACAATAGAACCAATAACATTTAACATAGTAACTTTATCCCACAATTTCCGCGCGTGGAGATCTACTAACAACCTATAATGGCTTAAAAAATCGGCTCCGATTATGGGTTGTTTAACATCAGCTACTATAAAAATCCATTTAAATGCTCTTCTAAGGTTTAAATTAAGGACTAAACTACGCACTCCAAAAGTCTTTATTTCACTGCCGTTGGCGGCATACAACTTATAGTTAGGACTCACCGCAGTAGATGCCGCAGGCTTTCGGGATACCGGTAAAACACTAACATGCGAACCAGTATCTATTAAAAAGTTCAAACGGCTATTTAAGTCTGTAACACATAGGCGATTATTTGTTACATCGATACACATCTCCGCCTTAGACTGTATCGCACTTAGTTTCCCTTCTCCGGCTGGTTCTCCCAGTGGCAAGGTTTGATGCATTTCGCGGCCTTAGTTCCGTATCGGAAATGGTAAAAGCATAACCATCCCGGTTTACGTCCAATTTTGCTGGTTTTTCTCTCCCTTGACCTTGACGGCTGCCTCCTCGGTGTAGCGCTCCTCTGCGGACGTCTTGACCTCCGTAGCTCTGCGACCTCCACCGTAAGCCGATTTAATTTCGCCGTTAAGTCATCCGGCGTGCGTTGTCTATTCGGGGATATCTCCGCGACTTCCATCGGTCGCGTCGCCTCCATGACCTTGTCCGCGATGCTAGCCAATTTCTCCATGTCCGTGACCTCGGATGCAGCTAGAACTGCCTGCACCGCTGATGGAAGATGGCCGTTCCACATAATAACCAACGTCTGGTCCAAAATCTTCCCTCGCGCAAGGTCACGCATGTTTCTGAGGAGTTGGGACGGCTTTTGAGTGCCTAACTCCATCTCTCCCAGTAATTTCTGAGTCTGGCGGGTATCTGACTCCTCATATATCTTGAGCAGTCTATCTTTCAACGTCCCATATTTGTTTTCTGCCGGCGGTGATAGTAATAAATCGCTCACCTGCTTAATGGCATTTTTACTCAGCTTGGTTACCACTAAATTTTGCTTGGCCGCATCTCCCAGGCGCTGATTTTCCACCGCCGCTTCGAACTGCAAAAACCAAAGTTTTGGCATGTCCGTCCAAAACTCCGGAATTCTCGAAGAAATTGTAATGCTGGCCAATGCTGACGTATTCTCTGCCAAGCTCCCATCGTGTGAGGGTCCTGGTACCGGCGCCGTGCTGACCGTCGTACTAGTTTGTGGATTCGCTATTCCCGATGCCATAGTCACCGGAAACGCCGCTTGTCCACCCTGTACATGGCCTTGTGGTATAGGCTTCGCTCCGTTAGGCATTGTTCAAAATATTCCAAAAAACCTTCACTAATGTTCACTCACTAAAAGCTTTCCTCACTCACTAATGTTCTCGGGGTCACCAGTTATAGGTATTAGATTTAGGTAGTTAATAACCTTGAAGGTTGCGGTGAGTGGGGATATTTAATTGAGTACACAAGTGATTTACTTAACGGATATTTATTGACTAACTTACAATCTATCAAGTCGCGGGCACAGCCGCTGCCACGCTTGCGTTCCGATCAGTCGCAAAGGCAGCACAGGTTGATATCCAACCTGGTATTATGTGCACCTACAATGGCATTCATACAATACTATAGCCTCGTCCTGCCCAATGTGATTTATAAAGGACATATTCGATTTTTGGCAAATAATTAATGTATTGCTCGTTTAGGTTGAGGTTACACTCAAAATTATTTATCTTTATGTAAAATGTAGAACAAAAGAAAAGCGACTATATTTTCAAACTCATTAGGCTTAAATTTCAATAGCTCAAACTTTGTATGACGGGCAGGACGAGGATAGGCTAGTGATGTATTGTTGCAAGAAAATCTACCTACTACAGACAACTATATTCACAATGTTCATCTTGCTTTATTTTATTCTATCGACATGTCTAACTATAATCTTACGATTCATTTATGTGTTTTGTGCTATTTGTAACGCATTGTGTTTAGTAGATTTAATATTTAGCATTGTGGGTACTGTCATTACTGTCGGTCCCCTGTAAACTCGAAATGAAATTTAAATAATAATAGTAGATTATACATCAAGGGGATAAAGCACTGTTTTATGTCACGGGCGCGACGAGCGGCCAGCTGCGAGCGTCGGCGCGCTCCGAGCCGTGCACGGGCAACTCGATGTTCGGGCGGTGCTTACACATTTTGCATAACGAAATTAGGCTTTCTCGTCATAGCAATACAGTGTAATTACATTATCGCCCGGCGGGTGATAATGAAATTCCATACAACATTATAACCCGGTTTTTGCCAAGGTATATAATGTTTTGCTTTTCGTGAGGTTTATATGACATATAATCCGTCTTTTACGAGCATGAGGTGTGAAAACAACAATACAGCGTTAGTCATAATTACACACTTACGACTCCCGTTTCCTACGTGCGCTCAACAAGTGTGATAAAATAAAACTTATTTTATTACAACACAGTGAAAATATTTAGACAAGTTTTGAGTATAGACCTGCGTGGTGTGGTGTATCATGGCGTGCACGGAGTGGCGCTCGAGCGCGGCGCGGTGCAGCGCGAGCAGCGCGTCCAGCGGCTTGCGGGCCGCCGCGGCGCTCAGCAGCGCGTCCCACGCGGGCTCCACCGCTACACCGCTCGCCTCTTGCACCGCGCCGCAGTTATGTTACATGTGAGCGGGTGTATAGACCTGCGTGGTGTGGTGTATCATGGCGTGCACGGAGTGGCGCTCGAGCGCGGCGCGGTGCAGCGCGAGCAGCGCGTCCAGCGGCTTGCGGGCCGCCGCGGCGCTCAGCAGCGCGTCCCACGCGGGCTCCACCGCTACACCGCTCGCCTCTTGCACCGCGCCGCAGTTATGTTACATGTGAGCGGGTGTATAGACCTGCGTGGTGTGGTGTATCATGGCGTGCACGGAGTGGCGCTCGAGCGCGGCGCGGTGCAGCGCGAGCAGCGCGTCCAGCGGCTTGCGGGCCGCCGCGGCGCTCAGCAGCGCGTCCCACGCGGGCTCCACCGCTACACCGCTCGCCTCTTGCACCGCGCCGCAGTTATGTTACATGTGAGCGGGTGTATAGACCTGCGTGGTGTGGTGTATCATGGCGTGCACGGAGTGGCGCTCGAGCGCGGCGCGGTGCAGCGCGAGCAGCGCGTCCAGCGGCTTGCGGGCCGCCGCGGCGCTCAGCAGCGCGTCCCACGCGGGCTCCACCGCTACACCGCTCGCCTCTTGCACCGCGCCGCAGTTATGTTACATGTGAGCGGTTGTATAGACCTGCGTGGTGTGGTGTATCATGGCGTGCACGGAGTGGCGCTCGAGCGCGGCGCGGTGCAGCGCGAGCAGCGCGTCCAGCGGCTTGCGGGCCGCCGCGGCGCTCAGCAGCGCGTCCCACGCGGGCTCCACCGCTACACCGCTCGCCTCTTGCACCGCGCCGCAGTTATGTTACATGTGAGCGGTTGTATAGACCTGCGTGGTGTGGTGTATCATGGCGTGCACGGAGTGGCGCTCGAGCGCGGCGCGGTGCAGCGCGAGCAGCGCGTCCAGCGGCTTGCGGGCCGCCGCGGCGCTCAGCAGCGCGTCCCACGCGGGCTCCACCGCTACACCGCTCGCCTCTTGCACCGCGCCGCAGTTATGTTACATGTGAGCGGTAGTATAGACCTGCGTGGTGTGGTGTATCATGGCGTGCACGGAGTGGCGCTCGAGCGCGGCGCGGTGCAGCGCGAGCAGCGCGTCCAGCGGCTTGCGGGCCGCCGCGGCGCTCAGCAGCGCGTCCCACGCGGGCTCCACCGCTACACCGCTCGCCTCTTGCACCGCGCCGCAGTTATGTTACATGTGAGCGGTTGTATAGACCTGCGTGGTGTGGTGTATCATGGCGTGCACGGAGTGGCGCTCGAGCGCGGCGCGGTGCAGCGCGAGCAGCGCGTCCAGCGGCTTGCGGGCCGCCGCGGCGCTCAGCAGCGCGTCCCACGCGGGCTCCACCGCTACACCGCTCGCCTCTTGCACCGCGCCGCAGTTATGTTACATGTGAGCGGTTGTATAGACCTGCGTGGTGTGGTGTATCATGGCGTGCACGGAGTGGCGCTCGAGCGCGGCGCGGTGCAGCGCGAGCAGCGCGTCCAGCGGCTTGCGGGCCGCCGCGGCGCTCAGCAGCGCGTCCCACGCGGGCTCCACCGCTACACCGCTCGCCTCTTGCACCGCGCCGCAGTTATGTTACATGTGAGCGGTTGTATAGACCTGCGTGGTGTGGTGTATCATGGCGTGCACGGAGTGGCGCTCGAGCGCGGCGCGGTGCAGCGCGAGCAGCGCGTCCAGCGGCTTGCGGGCCGCCGCGGCGCTCAGCAGCGCGTCCCACGCGGGCTCCACCGCTACACCGCTCGCCTCTTGCACCGCGCCGCAGTTATGTTACATGTGAGCGGTTGTATAGACCTGCGTGGTGTGGTGTATCATGGCGTGCACGGAGTGGCGCTCGAGCGCGGCGCGGTGCAGCGCGAGCAGCGCGTCCAGCGGCTTGCGGGCCGCCGCGGCGCTCAGCAGCGCGTCCCACGCGGGCTCCACCGCTACACCGCTCGCCTCTTGCACCGCGCCGCAGTTATGTTACATGTGAGCGGTTGTATAGACCTGCGTGGTGTGGTGTATCATGGCGTGCACGGAGTGGCGCTCGAGCGCGGCGCGGTGCAGCGCGAGCAGCGCGTCCAGCGGCTTGCGGGCCGCCGCGGCGCTCAGCAGCGCGTCCCACGCGGGCTCCACCGCTACACCGCTCGCCTCTTGCACCGCGCCGCAGTTATGTTACATGTGAGCGGTTGTATAGACCTGCGTGGTGTGGTGTATCATGGCGTGCACGGAGTGGCGCTCGAGCGCGGCGCGGTGCAGCGCGAGCAGCGCGTCCAGCGGCTTGCGGGCCGCCGCGGCGCTCAGCAGCGCGTCCCACGCGGGCTCCACCGCTACACCGCTCGCCTCTTGCAACGCGCCGCAGAGACGGAGCGCCTCGGCTCGCAGGCATGACACGCGCCGCATTAGACCCCACACCTCTAAGAGTTATGTTAAATGTGAGCGGTTGTAAATACGTCCGACAATGTCGTGATAAAGCGCGCGGATTTTTCTGCGTCAATCGCAGCGTTAGGGTGCGGCTCCACTGAGGCGGAGAGGAGCGGAGATGTGCAAAATTGGCCAATGAGACCGCATGACAGTGTTTCGAATTTAAAATTTGAAGAATGTAATTGGTCAATTATGCACATCTCCGCTCCTCTCCGCCTCAATGGAGCCGCACCCTTAGGCAGCGTTAAATGTATGCGAACAACGCAATGGACTTGCAACGTCAAAATTTCGTAAAATATGAAACGCGTGCATATAACGCTGCGATTAACGCACCAAACAACCGCACGCTTGAACTTGCGGCATTGAACTTAGCTCTGCTTTCACTTTAATTGAACGCGATGCTTATTTTGCGCGGCGCCGATGTTGCGTTGACGCTCAATATGAAACGGTACCAAAAACGGACTCAGATGACACATTGCATTGCATGTGGCGGCTGTTCACATTGGATATGTATTCGTCTATGATTGATAAGGATCCGCGATTGGCAAAAAAAATTACAACGCAAATTGTCTACAACGCCATAAAATCTACAGTTAAAGTTGTCTACGTCGCAAAATATATACACTTCGGAAAGCCAACGTTGTTGAAAACTCACTACTCTTAAATATCTCCTTAGTATTAAGACTATATTGGTAAATTACTACTTTTTGAAACATATGGTCAACAAAAAAATTTCATCAGAAACGATGATTTATTTTATTTTTTGTAATGTCTGGCATAGGCCTAAATCCAAAACTAGACGTCATTCAATCTGACCGTAAGCCCAATACTCACCAGGCATATGCTTCAACTGTTTCTGCAGTATGGCGTGGTCGAGCCACGCGTCGTATAGGCTCTGTTCTATGCGCTTGACGCGCCACAGCTGGCTGAATAAAGCGCGGTACCGCGCCGCGCAAGACGGCGGGAACAGCGTGCCGAGCGGCCCCGACACGTGGTACTGGAGCGCGAACACGTCCCAGCCGCATTCGTCGCGACCATCGCCTGGTGATTTTATACACTTTCAACATCATATTGTGAATAAAGCGCGGTACCGCGCCGCGCAAGACGGCGGGAACAGCGTGCCGAGCGGCCCCGACACGTGGTACTGGAGCGCGAACACGTCCCAGCCGCATTCGTCGCGACCATCGCCTGGTGATTTTATACACTTATCTACATCTATGTCATAATTTCCCTATTATGTATTCAGAAGCGGTAATGTAATGACCTATATTAAGAAACCGGTGCCTCTGTCTGTATCATAATGTTAACATTAAAGTATCGATGTCAATACATTAATGTTTTAAAGTGAACATCTTTTTGGTTTTTTTTTCAATAAGTATTTATTGTAGGATATTTTTACACAAATTGAGTGATTTCAACTGATTTGAATAGTTTTCTTAGAGGTATCTTACTTAGTGGATATCAATGTAAATAAAGGTAAATTGGCATTCTAAATTTATGATATGGAGGTAGTCGCTAGAGGTGTGCGCCACGCCGGCGCGGCGGCGCCGCGCCGCTGGACCCACGCCGCCGCCGCCGCCGAGGTTTTCAAAATCCACGCCGCGACAAAAATTTTACGGAATAAAATCATTTAAATTACGCGCCACGCTGATCATATTGACATTAAAAACAACAATATGCTTGCGAATATCGACAAGCGGTTCCCTCTGACCCAAAAGATTGTATGCGCAGCATTTCTGGATTGCAGATTTTCAGATATTGATACGCACCTACGAAAGAAATACACTACTTGGGCAGAATTCTTTCCAATTGTACAGATTTATTTTACAGAATTCCAAGTCTACACATTCCCAATACTACAGATTTACAAACCTACAGAATCCCAATACTTTAATATTCCAACATTATGGTTGCCCATGTCTACAGATTTTCAATATTACTGATTGATTCCTATGTCTACAGATTCCATATTCTCTAGATTTCACGTCTACTGATTCCCAACTGTAATGCTTTTTTCAACACACTTGCTTGTAAGTCGTAACGTAGGTCTTATTGAACCGCTTTTAGGCTTATAATTAGGGCTCTCGGTCGTGTCCGGGTTTCGTGTACCCGTTTCCGTGTACCCGTTTCTTTGCTACCGGGAAACGGGTTTCTTACCCGTTGGGAACGTTTAATTAGGAACCGTGTAATTAAGACACGGATACCCGAGTACCTGTGTCTGGTCCGCCCTCAATGTGTAGTGGCAGTAGCAATCTAAAATATAGGTACGATTTTATATTTGAACGAAGTATTGAACCGCATTTAACCTGCAACAAAGAAAATCTCTAGCTGCGTAATTCGTAAAAACTGCGTATTTTTCGGTAGGTATTGTTTTGTTTCACACTTTTTTTTTTTTTTTTCGAATATTCAATTACAATGGATCCGCAAGACTCAAGCTTGGAAAAGTTTCTAAGTGGATCCGCGGACCCGCGCTTGGAAACGTTTCTAAGTTGGAAACGTTTCTTGGCGTTTCGTGTCGTTCGGGTTCTTAGTACCGCCGGTGCTAAGGACACGTGTACACGTGTCTGCGGGTAACACGGATACCGGGAGCCCTACTTATAATCCTACGTATTACTAGCTGTGTGTTTTTTTCATTACATTATATTCTTCACATGGTCGATCCCACAGTGTCTGAAGACTAAAGTCTTCAATCAGTGCTTCCTACCCGTCATGACGTACGGAGCCGAAACGTGGACACTGACGGTACGGCTGGTCCACAAGTTCAAGGTCGCTCAACGAGCTATGGAAAGGGCAATGCTCGGCGTCTCTTTGCGGGATCGAATCAGAAATGAGGTTATCCGGCAGAGAACCAAAGAGATCGACTTAGCCCACCGTGTTAGCAAACTGAAGTGGCAGTGGGCTGGCCTTATTATCCGTAGAACCGACTGGCTAAACGAGTTCTTGAGTGCAGATCGCGTCTCGGCAAGCGTAGTGTAGGGCGCCCTCAGGCAAGGTGCAGCGACGATTTGCGCAGGATGGCTGGCAGGAGCTGGATGCGAGCAGCCAAAGATCGAAAACGGTGGCGTGAAATTGGGGAGTCCTATGTCCAGCAGTGGACTGCGATAGGCTGCTGATGATGATGGATGTTTTTTCATTATTTACGTTAGGCCGCCATAGGAGGTTTAATGACTGTCTATTAACTGATTCTATTAATTTCAGTGTTTGCAATTGATGATTTTTGTGCTTCTTGAATAAGGTATTTTTAGAGGAAAAAGGTGGAAGCTTTTTAAAAAAATGGCATTTGAAAAAATTTGCTGTCGCTTTGTACGGCTTCGAAATAGACAACTGCAGCTTCGCCTCATAATACCTACGTAAAATTGGCGAAAACATAGTTTTGTGTTCCCTGTTTCCTCCTCCAAAAAATAGACCAATTTGTAACAATTTTTTTTCATAAGCATTTTGAGAAAGGTATTTCTCATGTTGGTATGTTTCCTCTTTTTGGACAGAATACGAAATATTTATTTATGAGTATATTAAACGCATTTAAAATTTGGCTTGCAGTTTTTGTAGGCTTGTAATAATAACGTCAAACAAAGCAAAATATACAAAAATAGATTTTATATTTAAAAAAAAATCGTGTATTTATACACCGATGTATGACTAGCAGTGTGGGCGATGATGGTACCTACTATAAAGAGGTTGTAAAGCTGGGTACCTGTAGTATTTGAAATCATCATATATAAACTGCAGTACCTATTGGGAATTCGTGGAAGTTGACCGACTCGCTGAGGAGTTCGCTTCATGTACAACCGCCGCCCTGACCGACTCCTCCGCCGAGCCTGGCACTAGTCAGGCGCGACGCAAGCAGAGCATCCCCGCATCAATCCTGTCCCTCATCGAGAGGAAGAGGAAACTGCGTCGCCTATTCCAGCGCACACGATGTCCCACCATGAAGTCCCAGCTGAACTCACTCGCCGAGAAGATCTCGAAAAGCCTCGCGGCTTACTCTGAGGACTCTTGGCTTGAGTACGTCGAGTCGGCTGGTGAGGAATGGAGCGACATCCATCGTCTGTGCCGCAGGATATCCGGGAAACCAGCTCCTATCCGCCCTCTTCTCGCCAGTGACGGTACCCCACGTTACCGAGCAGAAGATCGAGCGGAGATTTTCGCTGACCACCTGGAGACGCAGTTCAGGCCGAACCCGTCCGACGACCCCGAGCACGAAGCAGCTGTAGAGCAGCACCTGGCGAACTACTTCGCCACGCCCATAGCTCCAGACGAAGATCCCATCATCCTCACGCCGGGCCAAGTCCAGAGGATGATCAGACGCACCCCGCTGAAGAAGGCGCCTGGCCCCGACCGCATACCGAACGAGGCGCTGCGCCACCTACCCCCGCGAGCCATCGCGACGCTGGCGCGACTCTTCACCGGAGTCCTGCGGACCGGCCACTTCCCGCGCCCCTGGAAGCGGGGTCGCGTCATTATGATCCCCAAGCCCGGGAAGAATATTCTTCGTCCCGAGAGCTATCGACCCATCACGCTGCTGCCTACCATCTCGAAAGTCTTCGAGAAGCTGCTTCTGCCTCACCTGACGCCCCACATTCAGCCACGCGACGAACAATTCGGCTTCCGTCCGGAACACTCGACGACGCTCCAGCTTGCCCGCGTGCTGCACCACGCTGCGGCAGCCTTCAACAAGCGGGAGCACACGGTCGCTGTTCTCCTGGACATGGAGAAGGCGTTCGATCGCGTATGGCACTCCGGCCTCCTCTACAAGCTGTCCACATCTACTACTCCGCGTCGAGTAGTCAAGATTGTGGCCACCTTCCTGGAACACCGTCGCTTCCACGTGGCCGTGGAGAACGCCGTGTCCACCGACCGCGCCATCCTCGCCGGAGTGCCCCAGGGGAGCTGCCTCTCGCCCGTGTGCTATGGGCGTTACACCGATGACATCCCGGCCAGCGAGGGCGTAATGCTCGCGCTATACGCCGACGACGCTGCCTACATCACGACGTCCATCCGGTTGTCACACGCAGCGCACAAGGCCCAGTGCGCCCTAGAGGCCCTCCCCTCGTGGCTGAAGAAGTGGAGGCTGTCAGTCAACGTCCAGAAGACCCAGGCGATCGCTATATCCCGCAAGGTGCTGATGCCGCCGCGTCTCACACTCCTGGGGCAGGCCGTCGAGTGGTCCCCGATGGTGAAATACCTGGGGGTGACCATAGACCGCCGCCTCTCCATGGCCCCTCACGTCAGGAACGTGATCGCCCAGACGCGTGCCGCTCGCACCCTACTCGCCCCGGTTCTGAGGTCCCGGCTATCGCTCCGCGTAAAGCTAGGCGTGTACAAGACTTATGTCCGGTCACGCCTAACTTATGCAGCCCCCGCGTGGTACGCGCTGGTGGGAGAGTGCAACAGGAAGCGACTGGACGCCCAGCAGTCGCTCGCTCTACGCACCATCGTCGACGCCCCTCGCTACGTGAGGAACGACGTGATAGCCCGGGACCTGAGAGCGGAACCGCTCCGGGACTTCATAGCTCGCCTGGCGGGGCGGATGTTCGCGCGCGCGGACCAGTCGCGCTGGAGCCACCTCCGCGGCATAGCGCCGTACCACGCGCGCCCGCCCGACCACAGGGGGCTGCCGCGCGAGCTCGCGCCCGCAGCCCCCGCCCCACCGGACTGACCACTCGGACTCGACGCCACCCTGACACCGGTTGACGATCGCCGGCCGGGCCTCCCCCAACGGGGTTCCACCCCGCCGGCTCGATCTCGCCGGTGTGAGAAGAACACCGGACAAGACCGTCGGAGCCTCACCCGAGGCCCCCACCCCAATGACCCAGCCATATCAATGGCTGGCGGCTGACACCGCTGCAGGGGGCTAACGCCCCGAACAGCATCCCCAATCCCCTGAGGGGGAATTGAGAAGACGTCCACTACTGGGAATTCGTAGTATTGGGAACCTATAGTATTGGGAGTCTGTAGTGTTGGGTATTTGTTGAGTATTTAAAATTCGTATTATTGGGAATATGTACAATCAGGAATGCATACTATTGACAATATCTGTAGTATTAGGAATCTGTAGTATTGGGAATCTGTAGACGACTCGACCCAGGCCTACTACCGCGTTTTTCGCGGTAGGGCCGCTGTGCGAGTTAATCAAATAATTTTCGTACACGATAATAATTATGACAATTGCCGCATAAAATGCAATATACATATAACTTTGTTTCGTGTTTATTTTTTTAATAATAAAGTTGTCCTAAACAATATCTAAGTTTCTAATATCTTCTCATCCATATGTATGAACGTACAGGGCAATCATTTGACCTTGACGCCGGCGTGGCGCAGCCGCGCCGGCAAAATTTTGCGGCGCGCCGCCGCCGGCGATCTCTATGCCGGCGCACACCTCTAGTAGTCGCCTACGGCTCGTTTCATAAAACCACACTCATGTTTAATGCCTCTTATTATGCGCCAGCCACATAAATAACTATTAACATCATATTTGTATAAGTAGTCTTCGCAACTAAGTCGGTTCATATTTTATTGTACCGATTAAATGGCTTGCTGCATGGTAACAACTTTTATCTTGAGTTAGAAAAAGAAAATATATTTTAAGTTATACATAAATTGAACTTGGTACGCATTTCTTTTGTTGTTGAAATCAATAACCCAGGCATACTATTGAACTTAGCTCTGCTTTCACTTTAATTGAACGGGATGCTTATTTTACGCGGCGCCGATGTTGCGTTGACGCTCAATATGGTACCAAACGGACTCAGATGACAAGCTGATCTGATCACATTGGAAAAACGCTACTGTGAGAGAGTAATAGAAAATAATAATGAAAAATAATTACCATTGTGGTACAAATTGACATGTAGACTCTCCAATACGTGTGGTGGTTCGTACTGCGCAGAAGTGGCGCGGACGGCCGCTTCCAGTGTGCAAGTAAGGTTGTGGACGAACAATGATGTCGCCGGTTTACTTAACTCGTCCCTGACATGACAAAATAGTACATTACGACACAAGTGCGAAAAACATGAAATTCGAAACAAGTGGCGATGTTTTAAATCGACACGAGTTACGGATTTCCTTTTTGCACGTGTCTCGTACGACGTTCGACGTTCGACGTTTCGTTTTTTAGTACAGATGGCCCTCCGAAGTTTTGGACCTGACGTATTATGAGCCACTTCTTGCACTAGCGCCTAAAAAAGGCACCATCTGTACTAAAAATAAACATTACATTTTTAGCTGCAATATCAGAGTGTATCGGTATAATTAAATTAATCATCATATATTGTTGGTTGAAAACCAAAGCTCACTATAAAAACTATTACTATTCTTAGCAACGTCATATGTCTGTACTAAATCGAAACTGAGATACGAGTTTCATTCAAGTTCATATCAAGTTGGTTGCCAACTGAGATACGAGCTTCATTCAAGTTCATATCATGTTGGTTGCCAATGCCATCATAAACATGAGTTATTAATTTAGTAGTCAAAGTGACACGACAGAGTCTGCGCCTTTCTCCGACGATTGGCAACGGCTACACACCACGGTATCGTATTCAGTTTCTAAGACCAATTCAGATGACCAATACTTACTTCAACAGCGTCATAAGGTGGTGCACAAAATCTCCCTGTGAGAATAGTAGGTAACGGCGGTGCGCTACCAAGTGATCAACTATATGGTGATGCGTGGTGAGCGCGTCCAATAATCGAAGCGAAACGGCCGAATGTGCGTCCTCCACCGATGAACGGAAACCTTCCGCTTCCCACCAGGGTATTGTGGTGTCGGATTCTGAAACAGTCCAGGTGTAGTTAATGAATACAAGTAATACTTCAAAAACGGATTTGATATGAGCGACATAGAATTCGATCCACTTTGAATCAAATAGAAAACTCGGGGAAACAATTAAAAATTTTAGCTTGCTCATCGAATTTGGTTCAGTCTGCTCCAAGCAATTTGCCAATCTCGGTCACGTGATATGTGTCTTATTATCAACACCATAAAGATGAAAATACGTCTGTGGTAAGTCACCTCAGTTGCAGAGGGAAACAGCAGGAAACCTAGGAATGGTACCCTTTTCCATGGTTGTCAAATTCGTCAACACGCAGGTCTCTCCCCAGAGTTATAAGGGTAGGAACAAACTTTAACTGACAAGGCGATTATTAGTAAAAATAATCACAACATTCGCAACCTTAAACCCCTTGCATAAAGTTTAAAATAAATACACGACGTCAGAGAGATCCCCACCTCCTTAACCCTTAGCCTCCTGCCGCCCAGACAATAAAATTTTCAAATTAATTTTGAATTCATAGAGTAGGAAATAAAATAGAATTTCTTTTGTTTCAGGAGACCTTTTTATAGGCTGGGCGGCTAGAGGTTAGGGAATGCACCACAAACCAGTAGTATGTTTCAACAATGCCTCCAAGCAATCAGCATGGTCGCTAGGATCCGTCGATCCCTTCGGGCACGCCTCGCGCATAAACACCACACTCTTGCCAGTGGCGAGAATCTGCGCGGCCTGCTCCTTGGATATGAACGACGGCATCATCCATTCTCTGTAAGAGAGTTGTTTTCCATAAATGCAAAAATGTGTCAGTGCAAACGGAAAGGTCAGTCAGACATCAGTCCACTGATGGTCAATGGCCTGCGACCATATATAACATGGACGTCTAATGCCAGCTCAAAAATGCCCCCAAACACAATTGTTCAATTGTGCCAAGATGGGCAGGACATAGCGCTTTTCTTAAAATCATGCATATTTCGGCGCAACATCTTTGACAAATGTTTATAGAATATAGCCAATCAAAACTTTGACGGACCAATCACAACTATTTTTAAATGGCGGTTTACGTTTTTATAGGTTGACATTGAAACTCATTACCGTGATTCATTGAAGAGGGGGTGACACTTGTCAACTAAAATTCAGGACCGTTTTTTAAAGGCAATTTGGTATGGCGTGCGGCTTCCATGTTTTATTTGTTCGTAGTCAATGGCCTTTCCTTAGCATAGGCTACGTCCTTACGCCGACAGGTCATCCCATTGGCGGCAAAAGGTGTCCAAATTCCAAAGCTCGCCCAAATAATAGGAGTGGAAAGAAGACGTCGGTAGGCCCAGTAGCCACCCTGTCTTCCCAGTTGGCGGAGACAATGGACACTGTACAATAATATGGCCTCCAAATATCTCCAGGCGAACATAAACCACTGTGCCAGTGCTCAGGACCTCTTAGTCCAGACAATGGCTGAAAGTGGGATCAGTGTGGCCGTTGTCTCGGAGCCCTACTACATCCCGAACCGAAGCGACTGGGCAGGGGACTTGGACAACTCAGTTGCAATCATAGTTCCTGTCGCAGCTGGATCCCCGACAATAGGAAGAACAGTGAGAGGCAAAGGGTTCGTTCTGACTATCATAGGTGATATGGCGGTCATTGGGGTTTACATCCCACCAAGCCGCTCCCTCGCAGAATTTGAGCTTGCCTTCTCCGAAATTGAAGCCGTGGTCAGACAAACTTCCCCCATCCCCATGTTAGTTGCTGGTGACTTCAACGCCAAGGCAACGACATGGGGATCTCCCGCGACAGACGTCCGGGGGGAGGTTTTGGAGGAGTGGGCGATAACTTTGGGACTAACTGTCCTCAACACCGGGTCGGAGAGTACGTGCGTGAGGCAACAAGGCGAATCCATAGTTGACATTACATTCGCATCCAACGCCTTAGCCCGCCGTGCTCAAAACTGGAGGGTAGAAGTTGAGGTAGAAACCTTATCGGACCACCGGTACATAAGGTTCGACGTCGCTACCCCAACTGCAACACGTGCCGAGCAGCCGGGAAACCGACCCGCTGCAGGGGACAGTCGGAGGTGGGTCATCAGCAAGATAGACAGACAACTCGCCAAAGAGGCGGCTATAGTCGAGGCCTGGGGGGCCAGTACGATCCCAGAAGGACCAATACAGGTTGACCAAGAGGTACAAAACCTCGACGACGCTCTGGGCCGTGTGTGCGACGCGTCGATGCCTAGGGCCAAACCTTCGATGCCGAAGCGTCGGATGTACTGGTGGCGACCAGAACTCCGGGAACTGCGGAACACTTGCGTCACCACGCGTCGCCTGTACTCAAGATACAGAAGGAGGCAAACGAGGGAACATGGGGAAGAAGATGCCCTGTATAACAACTATAGGTCTGCTCGCAAGACCCTTCAGACGGCCATAGCGCAAGCGAAGGAGACGGCTTGGGAGGAGTGGCTCGAGACCCTCAATAGGGACCCATGGGGCAGACCGTATAAGTCCGTGAGGCAAAAGCTCCGGCCTTGGGCCCCCCCTTTGACAACTAGTCTCGAGCCAGAACTTGTAAACCGGGTCGTATGTGTCCTCTTTCCCGATAGGGGTGAATTTATCCCGCCAGCAATGGCACCTGCAGTTCCCCCACAAGCAGTGGAGGCGGAAGTACCACCGGTGACGGAAGCCGAGCTTACCGTCGCAGTCCACAAACTCCGCTCCAAGAAGACGGCCCCTGGACCAGACGGCATTCCCGGACGAGTCCTGGCTATAGCACTGAGTGAACTGGAGAAACGAGTCGGAGACCTGTTCACTGCTTGCATGACCCAGGGGCGGTTCCCCCAAAGGTGGAAAACAGGCAAGTTGGTGCTCCTCCGAAAGGATGGGCGCCCTCCTGATCAGCCGTCGGCCTACCGCCCTATCGTGCTGCTCGACGAGATGGGCAAGCTCTTTGAGCGTATAATCGCCACTCGTCTCGTCAGAAGCATGCAGCCGGGATTGAGCGACCGCCAGTATGGCTTTCGTCCGCTCCGTTCGACGCTGGACGCCATCGCCAAAGTTAGGGACTTTGCGCAGGAGGAAGTCTTCCGGGGCGGGGTTGTGATGTCCGTGTCCCTGGACATCTCTAACGCCTTCAACACCCTGCCCTGGGAAACAATAAAGGCCGCTCTGAAATACCACAACGTGCCCAATTACCTACAAGACCTCGTGGCGGACTACTTTGCCGGGCGCGTTGTGGTTTTTCCAACAAAAACTGGGATTGGCAGGCGGGAAATGTCGTGTGGTGTTCCACAGGGCTCGGTCTTGGGCCCTCTCCTATGGAACATCGGTTACGACTGGGTACTTCGTGGTGACACTATACGGGGCATTAGCGTCACGTGCTACGCGGACGACACCCTCGTTTCGGCCCGTGGCAAGACGCATCGCGAGGCGGCGTACATCGCGACGGCAGGGGTGGCACACGTGGTGCATCGCATCCGCGCTCTGGGCCTGGAGGTGGCTCTCCATAAATCTGAGGCTCTAGTGTTTCATGGGCCTCGGAACGCACCACCACCAGGGGCCGTTATCACAGTCGGAGGAACTTCCATCGCCGTCGGGTCGTCGATGAAGTACCTAGGCGTCGTCCTCGACGGTCGATGGAAGTTTGACGAGCACTTCCGGCGCTTAACCCCAAGAATTATGGCAGCAGCTAGTGCACTTGGCCGGATTCTCCCAAACAAAGGAGGACCAAGAGGTGCGAG
Source organism: Thaumatotibia leucotreta (assembly GCA_025490895.1). Lineage (NCBI taxonomy): Eukaryota > Metazoa > Arthropoda > Insecta > Lepidoptera > Tortricidae > Thaumatotibia > Thaumatotibia leucotreta. The sequence continues at coordinate 34,596 of JALPQI010010955.1, forward strand.
CAGGCGCCTGTATGTGGCGGTGGTACGCTCGATGGCGCTGTATGGAGCGCCAATATGGGCGGACAAACTGAGTGCTCGGATTGCGGCCCAACTGCGGAGACCACAACGGGCCATAGCACTCAGGGTGGCTCGAGCGTATCGCACCTGCTCCTACATAAGCGCTTGTCTGCTGGCCGGATGCCCGCCTTGGGACCTTGAAGCTACAACGCTGGCAGAAGTGTATTGGAGGGTAAAAGAGGCCAGAGCGCGGGACAACCATCCAGCCCCGCGAGAAGTCAGAAAGTGGAGGGAGGAGGCCAGAAACGGCCTCTTTGAAAAGTGGGCAGAAAGATTGGAGATCCCGGGAGCTAGCCGGGAACTAGTGGACGCCATTCAGCCCATCTTACAAAAATAGGTTGAACGAAAACACGGTGCACCATCGTTCCACCTCACGCAGATGCTCACGGGGCATGGTTGCTTCGGCAGGTACCTGTGTGATGTTGTACGAAGAGAGGCAAATCCAAATTGCCACCATTGTGGAGGAGTGGCCGTGGACACAGCCTACCACACGCGCGTGGAGTGCCCTGCATGGGCGGAGCCCCGCGCTGCTTTGTCCGCGGCCGTAGGAGGAGACCTGTCCCTGCCAGCCTTGGTGAGGCGTATGGTAGAGGCGAAGGAGGCCTGGGAGGCGGTGGCCACCTTCTGCACAGAGGTTATGGCGCAGAAGGAGGTAGCAGAACGTGCGCGCGAGGACGATGCGGATGCGCTCCCTCAGCGCCGCAGGAGAGTAGGGCGGCGGCGCAGAGCCTTTGCAGGCCGCATGCAGCTGCCGTAAAGGGGACCTGCGGGTGTTGGGTCGGGAGTCCCGTCATCTGCCTGGAGAGGTCCCGAGCCGGATAGCCCTCAAGTGTTCCGAGGTGCTATCGGCGGAGTAGGCTGCTGAAGCAGCCCACAAGATGGGCCCGCAAGGGCAACGCTCGCGGGGTTCTCGGAGGTGTGCAGCAGCGTTCCCGAAACCCCGCGTACAGAGCGAGCGGCGGAACACCCCAGGGGTTTAGTCCGTGCGAGTCGGACATAACCACCCGGCTGCTCCCGGGCCGGGTGGTATCCATAACGGATTCCCCTGGGTTAACAAAAAAAAAAGGCTACGTCCTTATATGGAGCTAAATGCCCATAATCGCCACGCTGGGCAAGCGGGTTGGCGATCGCAGTAGTGTGTCTACTATGATGATACTGCTGCCCATCATCAATCTACGATAAATAAATGGTCAGTGACACTTCTATCCCTTAGTGGACTCTTACGACACCCACGGGAAGAGTTTCGGCGTACTACCTAGGTACCCTGTCACGACTCTGAAAATAGACCTTATAAGTTCTTAAATTAAGTCAATTTTAAACACCGTGACAAGGTATCATTCCGTTTGCACTGACACAAATATTACATACATTTTTCACACAACATTATTACAATGATGATATAATTCACATCCAGCTGACAGCATCCATAATTCTCACCTGACTCTGTATTTATCGTGCCACATTCTTTCAATTTCTACGCCACTTCTACTCTCGATGAAAAATTCATTGAAAGGGTCGTCAATTTCACCTGAAACAAAACTAATTTGTAAATAAATTAAATCAAAAGGTCTCTTGTCTTAAGACTGGAATGGAAAGCAGAAATCGTTCAAGGATTACGATTTTTATTGCTTAGCCAATTTTTCCCCACGTCTGGTAGTGCAATTTTGTTGAAATTTTAGTTTGAACCATGCTATGTAAGGAATAGTGGTGTATGTCGTGTGTTTGTAAAATCAGCCAAACAAAAGAAATACGACTTTATTATGTTTATGAAAGGTTTAAATTTAATTGAAGTGCTAAGCTAAATAAATAGCATAGAAAATTACCATGTAACAGCCATCTTGTGAGCATCAATAGAAGAGGATATGTAAGCGCCGTCAGTAATCGCCGAGCCAAAACCACTACTCTTTCGTCCCCGTGTCTCACAAATCGGTGAACGCAAGAGGCCAGCTCGCCACCTGAAGACAATACATTTTTTCAGTGACAACGTTTTTTTTTTTTTTATACCACGTCGGTGGCAAACAAGCATACGGCCCGCCTGATGGAAAGCAGTCACCGTAGCCTATGGGCGCCTGCAACCTCAGGGTGTCACATGCGCGTTGCCGACCCAATAAAAATAACGTTGGCACAACAAAGTGGCTCCACTCCACCTGATCGTAAGTGAAAAGTAGAGCCCAAATCGCGGCGGCAACGAACAGGAGACAATCAGTAACCTGTTAGTTGCCACCGCCTTGCTGGCCCGTTAGATGCTGGTAAATACACCGGCTGACCCCGAAACACGGCAAACACGAAGGAAAGTCATTTCACGGGCGTTTACACCGAATGTACGGTGGTAGCCAACCAGGCGGGTACTAGTAAAAATACCCTACCACCGGCTGAGAAGCTGGATACTCAGTATTTCCCTTAGTCGACTCCTACGACACCCACGGGAAGAGAGGGGCGGTGATTTTTGTATTCTTACTCCGTCACCGCACGGATAAAAACGTTTCAACGTTTTCTGACAATAATCGGAACACCTTACGTAAAGTATTTACTAGCTTTTAATTCTTTTATTACTGGAAATCGGGAGATATATAGCTCAAAATTAACCTATTTTGCTTACTTTATTCATTATTACTTATTGTTTAAACGAATTATAAAGATTCTTATTCAATATCATCCAGTACCTTCATAATATGTATGAGAAAGAGACAGGGGCCAATCTTTTAACCATTCGTGTCTAAGCACTGATCAGTGACGTGGAAACTATTTGAAAAAAATAATCGGTACACACGACGAGAGGTTAATTTGAGATCAGATGAGTGTTGTCACTTTTTGAAAAAGAAATGAAAATTAATTTTATTTATTAATATTAAATGTTTTGGAATACCTGGTCACATTACTTTTATTTTCTCTTGTTACGTTGGAGAAAGAAGTTTGCTTATTCGGATAGTTTTATAAAACAATGACATCAGATCAGATAGTCACAATCACGGTAAACCAGTGGTTGAGAAAAAAAAATTGGACACGTACAGGAAAAAAGGTTGTAGTGTAGGTCTAGGTACTTACCTTTTTTGTGATAAGCAGTATGGGCAATATTGGCAAGCCACGTCAGTCGGTGTAGAGGCTCTTGGGCCCACACTGCTATCCTCCGAAGGGTTGCCCCACCGCCATCTCCTTCACACGTCTGAAAAGAAAAGTCAGCTTTTAAATTACTTACGTACAGTCGAGTGCATTAATATACAGGGTGTTCCACGAGCCACTGAAAACCTTGAACGGGGTGATTTGGTAGGTTAAACTGAATAACTTTTACTATGGAGCTAACCCAGAAATCTCAAAAAAATTTGCCTTTTTCATATAAAATGTCGTGATCAATCGGTCAAAATGTATGAAAAAGACAAATTTTTTTTTAGATTTCGTGATGGATCCCATATTAAAAGTTGTTCAGTATAGCCTACTAAATCACCCCGTTCAAGGTTTTCAGTGGCTCGTGGAACACCCTGTATAGACACATTTGCAAGGGATCAATATGGAGAAGTGAATATATATTAATGCCCTTGACTGTACGGTCAATCAGGTTACACTTAAATTTCCGCATACAATTCGTACGCATAAATGCAAGGCTAACAACTTGTACGTAAGACTTGTAGGTAAGACGCGGACAGTCAATACTACGCCGTCTACGCCATAGCACCTGACCTGTCTTGTTCTTTTAGCGTTATGAGTACAACTCAAGGCATTTTAAGATGCCCTTGGTGTTGAAACAATTTAAATTAAGAACAAGCTGATTTCATTAATGCTATTCATGTAGGTATTTTTTAAAGTAGATGACGAGCCAAGGGGCTAAAGTAAGAATCTAGATTTGAATACTTTATGAATTAGGCATTGAATTAGGATCTATTTATTACTAACCTGTGACTGAAGGAGAGCAACACTGCGATAGTACTCTGTAAGTTCATCCCTTATTGATGACACTAATCCTTCGCCCATTAGACCTGAAAATCAGCCACCTTTTATTATAAGCAGCATTTTTTACCTTTTTGATTATTAGATATAAGTACGTGTACACAAAAAGCAAACATTATAAGATAAGATAAGATAAGATAAGATAAGATAAATTTTTATTTCATAAAATCTTATGCTAGTTGTACATATAAAGTGGTAATAAAATTAATATACTATAGTTGCATATAACTACCATAATCTAATTTTACAAATTAACGTAGATCCTGTAATACATGACTGAATTATTTAGTACCATTATTCACATAATCTTTTAATCCAAAAATACGTAGTGATCTATACCTAAACTAAGTAAATATTTACTTGTGACTTAGGTATACTATGTTTAGTAGGTCAAACATTCGCAGCGGAATGCTTACAACATAATTTTTTTTTTCACAACAAACAATAAAACGTAGGTAAAAAGGTCAATGTAAAATATTCCATTTATGATAAAAACAGCTAGTGACATGACTTATAAAATATATTCTATTAAACTATACGTAACTTAAAGTGATAGTAGTGTATTGCTATTAACTATACTTATGCAGTAAAGTTTAATACTATTTTTATCAATAAAACTATAATAACTAAGTATAACACATAAAACAAAAATCTATGCATAACTAAAGATAAAATTTTAATCTAGTATTAGTAAGTAAACTGTAAGGTATCTAGTAACCACTATGAAACTACTTCTAAAAATCTTTCTGTGTCCTCGTACGCTTTCCCAGTGAGCCAAGATTTAAGGCCATATTCTTTGACCTCTCAACGCTAGTTTTAAGAGTCATCTAGCCTCCGCTAATACCCGTGACAGTGGCCGTCAATGATGACGTGATACTGTAATACTCATAGTGAAAATATTTACAGTACTACAACTATGTGACTAGTGTGAATCGAAACGACATAGTGTAACATAATAATAATATAAGTGATTATTTTATAATCTGGCAAGCTCATGCAAGCCACGTGTAAAGTAGACGGTAAATTTAGAAAATACACGGATGCGAGACTATCCCATTAATATTTAATACGAAACTCGTTATAGATTCGCGGTCCTATAATGCGTATCAGGCGTACAATTTCATAAAAAATGATGCAAACATGCTGATTTTCAAAATTTTTGATGGACTGTCCACGAAAAAAGTATATAATTATACATGATGATCAGTGGTCGAACTAATCATGCAGATGACGCAAAAATAACGTACCTAATTTTGCATTATAGGATAATGCTTTTTTTTAAGCTTCCGTGCTGCATATTTCACAAAGTAATATAATAATCGCGAGTAAATCCATTACATTTATGTATTGATTGTATTTTGTAGTTACACCCAGGGTATACTTGCTGCTATCATAAAATTTGTGAGGCCTATATTAAAGGGTGTATCATTTATTATAAATACGACTTTACTTGGCCATATTTTTTTATATTACATGTTTATATAAAAACAAACATGTGTCTAATTACTGCTTTAATAAGGTACACATTTCATCCTAGAAACTCGACGTAAACCATCTGGATTAGACACAACTAACCCAATCCAAAATCCTGATCTCCTGAGTAATAAAAAAATATTTCGGACAAGTATTTATTACAAGAAAATTTACGTTTTGCGAAAAAGACGACATCACACACAAAAAAATCGTACTTTGAAAGACACGCTTTCATGTGCTTCGTAATGTCAGACATTTAGATATTGCCATAGCTCTTATATTGCCCAAAAAAATGACCTGAATTTGTGAAAGGATACTTCAAAGAGAATATGGTAAGTAGCTTACGTGTATTTTGACTTCGACATCTAATATTGTCATGGAGCATTTATATCTACCTGTTCTATGGATCAAGCCCATGGTGTTTCATTAAGGATTTTATGTATGACTGATTCTTATAGCTGCTTCGCTGTTCTCGCACGCATAAGAAAGTGAAGGGCATCTAAAACGTTGTGTAAAGTCGCTGAAATAGTCTTACATTCAGCTGTATAGGTTTGTCCGAAATACGTTTGATAGGCAATATTTTAAGCACAATAAAGCCCCTAAAAGAAACAATTTGGAAAGTAGCCATACATTACGTACACACCATACACTCAGAACATAGAAACGCAAAATAATACATATTTCAAAAGTTAGACCAGGTTATTTAAACTTGTATTTATAATAAACGATACAGTCTTTAATACTATTTGCGTTTTCTTTGGCTCTATATTTCTGATATATTGTGTTATCTCCAAAATGCATTTGAATGTTGGTTCTATGTTTAGTATGTTTTGATCACAGCACGTACATGTTTTTGTCACGTATCTCCAAAAAGGGTAAATTATAACAATATTCTTGTAAATTCGACATTCAATTGTGTATTTTAAAACATTAGTAAAAGAACGGCATTATGTACTCAACTTACTTATTTCAAATGACACTTTCGTTTTAGTAAAAATAGTAATAGTAAAAATATTTTTTGAAAACATTCTATAGGTGATTTAATGTCATCCACATTATTAGTACGATCACTGTACATGGTCAAGTTTATCTGTGTTATTATACAGGGTTACTTTTTCACCGTTACAATAAATATGTACCATATCATTGGTATAGATAATAGCCTCGTCCTGCCCAATGTGATTTATAAAGGACATATTCGACTTTTTAGAACAAAAGAAAAGAGACTATATTTTCAAACTCATTAGGTTTCAATTTCAATAGCTCAAACTTAGTATGCGGGCAGGACGAAGATATATCACATTTATCAAGTAAAATTTTCAATTTTTTTTAATTTTTATTAATTTACCCTTCATGCAAATGTAACATAGTGGACGCCATTCCCTATAGCAACTTTAGTCATTCGTATATTTTTCCATTCAATTTTTTTATGAAAAGCTTATTTCTCAGTACAGATTGCGCATTTTTATGCGCTTGTGCGAGAAGTGGTTCATTTTACGTCAGGTCGAAATCTTCGGAGGGCCATATGTACTGAAAAACGTCGTACGATACACGTGCGGAAACGAATTTCGTAACTCGTGTCGATTTAAAGCACTCCCTTCGGTGCTTTAATTTATCTCCACTCCTTTAGTACTTAATTTTTTTCGCACTTGAATCGAAATGTACTAATTCTCGGTATATTTCGTAACAATTCGCATTATTTTCCATAATATTTTTAATTGATAGTATATTATTAGTAATATTTTATTGATACTCATGTCTGCCTGCGACCACGGGTGTAACGTCAGGATATAATTAAACGTAAGTTTACGCGATTAGGACCCGTTTGTATTTAAAATATGAGTGATAGTCGTGAAAGTTTAAATCAATATAGTGCGACTGCTTGCAAAACAATTCATAAAATAATTCGAATTCCAAAATAAATTGTGTTTTTAAATTTTATTGGATGATAACGAACTATTATTATGGATATAAAATCCTATTTTTAATAGATACGAGTTGGTACCATTCTTAATTATTTCACTATTTTCGTCATTTCAAAATGTGTCATGGTCTTATCACCAATAGTCATCCTACTGTTTTTATCTATACTGTGTAATATGTTTGTTATTGTTTTGGTTTAATATATTGAATAACATAATTCTATTAATTTAGTCACTCACCACTTATGTTTATTCAGTCTCCGAAGCCCCAGTGATGATAACATTTTTTTATGTGTTATCACACCAATCTTAAAGATAGTTTGGTTGACGACAGCGGTGCGCAAAATTAACGTACGTCCTCCCTCCAACAGGTCCCGATTGGGACTGAAAGATGACAGCAGGAGCGATCCGGGAGAATAATTTCACATATTTTGTAAGATGAAATATAATTCTTACAATATTAATGATTTCTTCTTGTTAATCGTTGACACAGACGTTGACGTTTCTTCTGATATATTTTTTTCTTGGTAAAGTTATGTAGTTTCTTAGCAAAATGAGTTTTCATGCAGAGATTAGACCTATGTTTGGGATCGTTTTTTATAGGGCGAAGTTTGTTTAAATACTTAATACTAATCAGTGCGCGATAGATCAAGTTCTCAAATGTAACATATATAAGTTTTTCTCCAATATGCTCGGAAATGTTCGCATTAATGTAGCAAAAACGAAACGCGAAGTACCTTCTTATGTACCAGCTCAAATTAAAAAAAAAGATTTTCATTATTGTACAGTTTTTGCGGCCGCGAAATTGTACTAAAATCCATTAATGTATTGTTTTTTACTTCTTAAAAACTACTTTTGGACTTTGAAAAAAATGCATACAGCCAAATTCTAAAGCCACGACCAAACGCCTGGTCTGGATAGAGCGAGAGACGGCGATCAAATCTATGGCCGTCTCGTTCTATCATGAGTTACAAACGCCTCGGTGTGTCAGGTCGTGTAGGTACGGTTTAATGAAACCATAGATATCGTTACTATTTTTTATGAACGACCATGCATTAAAAAAAAGTTTAGGCGGGAATCATAAGAGATTTTTTCTTTTCAATTGTTATTCAATTTGCAAGAAGAATTACTTAATCGATTGTAATAAATTTTGTTTTATTTCCTTGCATGTTTGGAGAAAAGTCCTATATGTGCCTCGGACGGAAATAGAATTTCGTGGATTCGTATGTAATTGTCGGCCTCAGCTTCGCTTCGGCCGACAAAAAATACTCATCCACGAAATTCGCTTTCCCGGCCTCTGCAATAATGTACTATTACTTCATAAGGAAGTAGTATTATTGAGAAAACTGAAAAAAACAAACGGGAATTCTACGCTTACCTCGCCTTAATTACTTTTAGGCATATTTTACTGGGCATCGGATGGATGTTTAATAAAAGATTGACTTTATTGTAAAGGAATGTACCGAGGAAACAGAAAAATCTATGCGAGTTTGCGGAGCAGAATGAATCCTTGGTGCAGACAATGTCCGCACGCCTTTTGCTTATTAAAAGCTGAGGGTCATAGCTGACCAGTGAGTGTTTTTTTCATAACAGTGTGCAGAATGAATAGCTGGCGGACACTGAGAACGTCGCACTCAGTTAGCAGCTGAGTCGTTGGGTACCGTATAGGACAAAAATTTGCGACTTTTAGAACTGCCCTCTGAGCTCTTTCTAAATCGATAGTTACCGTTTTATTTGCTCCACCCCAAGATGTAATACAATATACCAGTAGTGATTGGCAAAGTGCATAGTAAACTGATTTAATAAGAGTCCGACTTGCCGCATGTCTGAGGTTTTTAAATACGTAAATTAATTTTCTAACTCTAGCCGTCAGAGATTGAATATGCGCTTTGAAATTGAGGTGTTGGTCAATTATAACTCCCAGGTACTTAATATTTTTAGCACTAGCGAGTTTTGAGCAATTGATAGTACAGCGATTATTAACAGACGTGCCGGTTATGGGGCAGTTATGAGCTATTATGGCGTGAATATCTTCTGTCGGTTGGGAAGCGGCATTTAAAGAAAAAGTAATATATTTCGTTTTGTCGGCATTTAACGTAAGTGCGTTGGCCTTCAGCCAGCGGCTAACTAGGTTGAAGCCTGATTGTGCATTATTAAAGACGTCATTCCATGAGTCACCATTAAAAAGCAGAGCTGTGTCATCTGCGTAGGATATGAGTCTACCTTTAGGGATGGCAAGGGTACACAAGTCGTTAATATAAGTAAGAAAAAGGGTAGGAGCCAGGATACTGCCCTGAGGGACGCCGTAATTAATGGAAAGTTCGTCGCTTAAAATATTGTCAATTGATACTCGCTGTTTTCGGTCTGAGAGATAGTCCTTAAAAATTCTGAGAGCATGACCTCTAATTCCTAGATACTCTAACTTTTCAATTAAGGTCTGTATTTTCACTGTATCAAAAGCTTTCGCGAGGTCTAGGAATATGGCTAGGCACTTTTTTTGGGAGTCGATTTGTCTAATAACATAATCTGTAAGGTCGTGTACTGCGTCACTTGTAGATAATCCTGATCTAAAGCCGTATTGCGAAGATGCCAGCAGTTTGTATTTGTCTAGGAATTTAACTAGTCTTTTAGAGATAATCTTTTCTAATATTTTTGATAATGACGGTAATACTGAAATAGGGCGATAGTTGTTAATACAACTCTTGTCTCCACCCTTGTGAATAGGTTTGATAAGAGCTATTTTAAGAACTTTGGGAAATACACCAGTGGCAAAGCAATAGTTAAAGAGGTGGGTAAGTGGAGGGGTCAAATATTTTCTGTATGTTTTTATGAACGAGCAAGGGATTTTGTCAATACCCGTAGCGCAGTCATTTCTTAATGTCATTATGGTGTTGTCGATTTCGTTTTCGTCTGTATCATATAAAACAAATGAGTTAAAACTTGTATCTCGGAAAGAGGTCATATTGTGAGAGATAGGCAATGACGTGTTACTATTTGCTTTTTCTGCAAGATTTTTTCCTACATTGGCAAAAAAGCTATTTGCTGAGTTGACCGTTTGCCGAGCACTTGCAATATCGGCTATGAGCGATTTAGCAGTGGGTTTTGTATTACTCATGCAAGTTATGTTTTTGATGACTTTCCATAATTTATTTTTGTCTTGACCTGCTTTAATGATTTCCGATTTCTCATATTGGCGTTTTAATTTTTTCAACAAGTTATTACAATAATTACGATAGCGTTGATATGTGATTTTAAGGAA
>JALPQI010010956.1:0-45752 GCA_025490895.1 Thaumatotibia leucotreta
GATTTGGTATACCATATTATTCTATTCTTAGAAGTGCATTAAACTATACATTAATTATATTGCGTATATTAATTATATGCCGTCGTTTCGATCCCTTTACAGACTACAGCGTTAACGGTCTACAGGTGACCACGAAATATACTCGATATTCATGAATAACGTCGTAGTAACCGAAAAAAATATTATGCATTTTAAGTTTAAATGTATTATTTATTATATTTATTTTATTAAATCTCTTTATAACCATGGTTAGTCTGGAAGAACCTGTCGTCAGGTAGCAGATGTTCGTAATGTCTAGGTGGTTTTTACAATTATAAAGTTGAATCTTAAAATTATATTCATTTTTTTATCTTTTTCTCAACACAAAAAACTTGTAACTTCAAAAAATACCCAATCGGCCCAATCGTTCGGGAAATGAATGACAAGTGTCTACGATTCTACATAATCGTTTCAAAAGTTCTATAAGCTTTCTTATGCTAGGTAATCCTGAAAATTCCCAAAATTGGTGACGTGTGGTCACCCCAGCCAGGATCCCCGTGGCCAGTGAGCCAGCGGGTATGAATTAGGACAGGTCTATTGGCCGATAATCTATTTGCCATTAGTTGGGGCACGAAGTACTTTATCAGCAACGATGGGGTTTAGCCTGTATGTGCGGATTCAAAGGGTACTTTATTGTCGGTACTAGTGATCAGTTCCTATTAACAATAATACGTTTTCCTATATTTTACAGTCGCATTATGTTAGTAGTATATTTGCCAATTTAAATTGCCAGTATTCACCTTCTTAAAGACCGACCCCATCCAATAAACCAATATACAGTTTTATAAAAAGCTTGCGTCAAAATTACGTTCTATGCTATTAATTTATCAGTCTACATTAATTTTGCGTATTTTCTGATTTTACTTTACGAAACTCCGGATTGACTCAATCTAGAGTCCACCCACGTGAATCCGGCAAAGGATCTCCAAATTGCTCCCAAAATTAACTTCTTATTCAAACGCAAATGGATATGATATTTTTGCATATTCTTGTTAAATTTAATTATGACGCACACTGGCGAAAAACCCCGATTTCATGGCATTAATTAAAAAAATCTAAGTGTGCCTTTAATGGTTTCGCTTATGTCGCTCGCATAAACAATAAAACTGAGTATCTATTCGAGACATAACTCCACCAATCAGCATGCATATATGCATGAAACGATCAGTCAAAGTTTGACTTGTTGTACGGTGCAATTCGCAATCAATTTTTTGTACATTTTCAATGTTGATTATTGTTGTTATTCTTTAAAATAAAGTACCCTAACGATTATGGATTGTATTGTTGAAGGTAAGGACTACGTATTTAATAAGATATTACATAAAGTTGTCATTCCATTTGATGAAATGCGCGATTTAACTTTGTAACAAAAAATAAGTGAATAAAAAATATGGTCATGGACTAAAAGTTCACTTTCTCGTGCATTCCTGTCTTGAAAGTGGATTAGTTTATATCCTTGTTTATCAAAGCAGCAATATATAATCTATTTTGCCTATACCTTTCTATACATTTGAACAAAGTTTTCGATGTTATGAAGAAAGTAAATAATGGTAAAATTTATTTTTTTCTTTTTATTTTGTTATTTTAAAAATCTTTTATGTTTCTTTTAAGGTCGTTAGTCCCCAAAAAATCGTCGAATGCGATGACTGAAATAAAATTTGATCTCTTAAGTGGAGAAACGCGATAAATGATTTTCTCAAAATTTTTATTTGATTTATAATTTGTATTATTACTTAAACAGTGAAATAGGTGTGTTTAAAAAACACAACGGAAAGTCTCTAGTGAAGTACCAATCTAATTACAACCACATTTAATTTATGCCATGAAATCGGGGTTTTTCGCCAGTGTGTGACGTCGCAAACGATTCGTTCCGTTTACCTAGAGACTCAATTTTGTAGTATTTGGTTAATTTACTTTAGGCTGTAGAGTCTTAAAATCTTTCCCTGTTCACTATTAATAACAAGGGTCTAAATAAACTACGTAATTGTTCACTAACATACTGTTGATGTATTTATAAGAACAATACGAACTACATCTTGATAAATAAATGAGTAAAAGTAATTTAAAAATATGTATATAAACTTGAAAAGAATTTAACCTAAATAAAAAGAAAGAACTTATTGATCTAAACCGCCCCGATTGGTTTTCGACGCAAAGTAACCATCACGCTCACTGCATTATCGCGCTGAATCGTGAGAAACAAACCGGAGCGAAGATGAAGAAGCCCAATGTACTTCTTTGGCAATGATAATTCCTTCAAATGTATTTGCGAAAAATACATAGAATTCAAATAAATAAACGCGTATGATTTAATCCCGAAAAGTCAGCGAACACCCAAGTCAATCTCTAAATAACGCAAAATTCGAGCAACACGAGTAACACGACAATCCCATCCCTTTGAAGTAAATCAAAGAGGCTTTCATTCCAAAGGTCTTGCCTTTAGAGCCCTAAAGGCTATATTAAAGGTAATATCCATAATCGAGAGAAACGTATTAAATGGACTCGTAAATGTGGGCTCCCTACACAACGGTGCCGTGACCAGGATTTCGGTGAACTAATTTATTTTTCCGACATAACGCGTATGAATGGAAGGAGTATAAGGCCTTGGCCAAATAATAAATTGTATATCAAAATATGTACAGTCGAGGAATTTAATTTCCTACCCATTTCGTACCTTGTCACAGTGACAATCAATATGAAAGCTGCTAGGACTGTCATATTATAGCTACTATGACAAGGTACGAAATGGGTAGGAAATTAAATTCCTCGACCGTACATATAATTATTACAGACACCACACTCATAAATATTGTCACCATTCATAACAAACAGGTGAATATTTGATCACTTACATTACTATCTTCATTCCATACCTGGGCATTCCAGGTATAGAAATGCCCAGGTATTTAGGTAATTATCGCGTCACAAAGAGAATAAATGCTGACAAATGACAGAATTAGACTGTACTGATCTTCATCAGATTTCAAAGTTTTTAATTATTTACGCAACTTACATATATAATAATAACTTAATATTCTAACAGAGCTCTATCCTAATATGGTCTCCACATTAACACGACGAAACTCATAAACATGTAGGCGTGTAATAAAATATGGCTGAATGGCGTAAGGTGTCGTTGCTGGGATTTCATCGCAATCCATCTTAAAGCTCATCAGAAGTTACAGTATGTATAAAATCGTGAAAGGTGAAACCTCATACATTATAACTAAGTGTGAAATACTTAATATTTCTTTAAATATGGTACAAAACCTGCGGGTTGTACTGTTACTTAGATCTCTTTTAAGTAACAATAACCCGTAAGCTATAAATTTGGTTGATTTTGATTTAGACATCAAATAATTGTACACAAAAATCATTGTACGAAATGACTTTTCATAAAATTCTCTATACAAAACTCCAATTTCATAGGTAATTACCTAATATTTATAATTACAAGATCAATGAGTACCAGGGTCGCGTTTTATAAAGTTACAATTTACAATCTTGCTGTTTGCCTCTCTATCTAGCCAATACGTGCGTGCGTTAGAGAGGCAAACAGCGAAATTGTAAAATGTAACTTTTTAGTACTGATGGTGCCTTTTTTAGGCTCTAGTGCGAGAAGTGTGTCATTTTACGTCAGGTCCAAAGCTTCGGAGCGCCATCTGCACTGAAAAACGTCGTACGAAACACGTGCAAAAACGAAATTCGTTACTCGTGTTGATTTAAAACATTTCGAGTTTCATGTTTTTCGCACTTGTGTCGTTATGTACTATTATTAAACGCGACCCTGTCTGTACTTACAATTACAGGTCAGTAGCCGCGAGACATGCTAGGCTGCACTGGAATTCAATGCATGTAACTCGTGTAAGCAATAATCAGATATTCGCCCAATAACTATGCAAATTTGATGGTTAACTATCATAGATAAACTGATATACATTCTGCATAAAATTAATTATGGGAAATGCAATTGGTAATCTTCAAAACTTCATAAATTACGAACGTCATACATTGTTTTTAAATACATTGACTTTATTTTTTGACCACACAGATTATTATGAAGTATTTTTGATTTGTGTTTTAAGTAGGTAGTAACACTAATATTTTTTAACCGTCTTCAAAAAAGGAGGAGGTTCTCAATTCGACTGTTTTTTTTTTGTTGTATGTATGTTACCCGATATCTCCGAGAATCGTGAACCAATTAGATTTTTTTTGTAATCGAACGTGTGTAACCCCGATGGTCCTGTTGGCACCAAGTTGGGGTCTGATGATGGGATCTTGGAGAAATCGAAGGATCTCTTCAAATGTTATAGGTACCTACGTAAATGGCGCTTTTGGTAATTTTAATTCATTTACAAGCATTTGTATTCAGGATTTGATGATAGGAAACAAATCGTGAATCTTGGAGAATTCGGTTGAAGTCGGTTTTTAAAATTTTTAATTTAATGATTAGGTATGTAGTAATACTGTAATGTAGTAAGTTTTCTTTAAAATAATAAAGTCAATATAAATTATAAATATTAGATGTCATACCTATAACAAAGAAAAATTACCGAGTTTACCAACGTCGACCTACCCACCTAATAAACTCTTAATATTCCTACATTATAAGTCTTGTTCACGAAATAAAGTACCCATCGTAAAATCAGTCTCCACTGCTATACGACAGTGCCATGTACGAGTAGTTCTAACAGCCATGGAAAACTACATTGATTCTTCTGTTTTATGTTTAACAATCCAAAATCCAAAAACAGTCGACAAAATCAAAATAACTTCAGATAATGCTTAATGCAAAAGTTAACGCTCAAAAAAGCACGATCTTCCGAGACAATTCAAACAATGTTTGGCTTGAAATTGGTAAATAAAATTTTGACACGAGATTAATAGTTTATTATACACTCGGCGTCAAAAAAATCGCACCTTTTTAAATTCTCCTTTCGAGTGATCATAAACCCTATATTGTGTATGACAAGGTATGACTGTGGGGTCTCATTTTAAAGGTAATAAAACCCTCCATCAGAAAATTAAAATTTACGATCAACTTCAGTACGAAAAAAAAGAAAATTTGCCAGGAAAAAGGAAAATCGTTTATTTACACAAAAATTACAAAATTTTAAAGCATAACAATAACAAAAAATAAAGCTTAAAACTAAACTTAAAACCTAGTGTTGCCTCCTCTGGCCCTCCGAAGATCTGCCAAGCGGTCACTCATGGACCTGATGAGTGTGACGATGCTCTCTTGAGGGATGTTGTTCCACTCCTCGATGACGGCATCATGAAGCTCATCGAGAGTGACAGGAGCAGGATCACGCGACCGTACCCGCCTTTTCAGCTGATCCCAAAGGTGTTCGATGGGATTCAAGTCAGGACTCCTTGCTGGCCACTCCATAACGGTGATACCAGCAGCATGCAGGTAGTCCTTGACAATTTGCGCTGTATGGCTGCGGGCGTTGTCGTGCATGAACTGGAAGCCACGTCCAACAACATCAGCATAAGGGACCACATGTTGATCCAGGATCTCCGCTACGTAACGCTGAGCATTCAGGGATCCCTGGCCACGGCCACCACCAGTCCGGGAAACGCAGACAAGTTCGGTCTTCCCGTCGACAGAAATGCCGCCCCAGAACATGCAGGATCCACCTCCGTAGCCGACGGTTTCTACGGTGCAGGCTTCTGTGTACCGCTCCCCAGGTCTTCTGTATGCCCTCCAGCGCCTATCGTTGGTGTAAAGGCACACCCTCGTCTCGTCAGAAAAGAGGACCTTGCTCCATTGGGCGAACGTCCAATTCTCGTGTGAAGCGCGAAATCCTCTTCTGGCAGTCTGGTGCTGTGCAGTCAGTTGGGGGCCCGTAGCGGCTCGGTGGGGCATCAAATTCCTCTCTCGTAGTCGTCTTCTAATCGTCGAGACGCTCACCGACGTTCTGCGAGCTGCTCGAAGCTGTTGCTGGAGCTCAACAGCGTTGGAAAAACGATTTCTCAAAGAGGTCGTCACGATGTACCGGTCGTCTTGACGGGAAGTACAGCGTCGTCTCCCGGAACCACGCCTCCTGATGTAGCCGCCAGTCTCCTCGAAACGCTGTAACACTCGTCGCATTCGAAAACGACTGATGTTCAGATGCCGAGCAACTTCTGCCTGTCGTAGTCCAGATTGGAGAAGTGCAATCACTTGAGCTGCTTCTTCCGGTGTGGTGTCCATTTTCCGAAGGTTTTTTCTTGCTGTAGCTGTTTAGGTGTGTCCTCAGTGGCGCCTGGATACTGAATGACCCATAACTGAACTGAATATACAAACGATACTCCTCCTGGAGTATGTGTGGCTGCTCCCGCGTTTCCGCTACTGCAGCTGTGGCCGGGTCGCATCCCACAAGGGTGGGACGGTCGTTGCACCGTCATTTGGGGACGGTGTTGAGAGGCTGTTGAAGGAAGATTTGCCATGGGCATGGCGAGAGAAAAATGATTTTGGTGATGATGATGCGGTAAAGGCAAGTTAAGGCAAGGCAAAGTTCGATCTGAGAGAGATCTGAAAGGGAAGACAGATGGAGAGAGTGAGGCTGGTGCTCGATGCTCGATGCGCGGCTGTCGGCGCGTCGCTAGCGGCAGAGCTGGCTCGTCGTTGAGAGTCTGCTGCTAGAGAGGAGGGAAAATGGTGACCCAGCGGGAGCACCCGGGCAGGGCCCCGCTGGGTCGAGAGAGAGAGCTGCTGGTGTCAGTCGTCTGGCGGCTGGTGCAGCAACGCTCGGGGGAGATCCCGAGCGTTGAAGTCAGGTGGCCTGACATAAGACCCATAACTGACCATTACCCCCTCTTTTATACCCATCCTTGGGGCCGCAATTAGTGACCTGTTAAAAGCGTGCTACGGAACTTTTGATTTCAAACGCAAATTTTCCGGAGATCATTATTTTTACGATAACACACAATACTCCATTTTAAAGGTCATTAATCGCGCTTTCAAATGATAGTAATATTGTTAGGGTGCAACAAATAATATATGAGCTATATTCGTTCAAAACAAAATTTCCGAGATGTGCGATTTTTTTGACGCCGAGTGTAGTATCAATATTGTAATTAAGTTAAGACCCATCAGGAATCTAAATGATCAAAAATGTGAAAATAAGAAGAAACACTACTAAAATGCAAAAGTTTAAATAAAAGTCCATAAATATGGAGCAATTGATATGTATATACAAGGTGGAATTCGACGAGGGACCTTTACGGAAATGGGAGATAGTTAAGGCTATACTGAGCAACTTTTACTATGGGACCAACCCCGAAATCGTAAAAAAAAATGATTTTCATACATTGTGTGTATACATGCCGTACCTTTTTGTATGGATAAGTTTTTTTTTATACGATTTCGGGGTTGGTCCCATAGTAAAAGTTGCTCAGTATAGCCTTAACTATCTCTCATTTCCGTAAAGGTCCCTCGTCGAATTCCACCTTATATATCAACCACAGCGTTCGAGAAGAAAGGCAAAGAGCTGTTATTTTTAATAACATCCATGTAAAAGTATGGTTTCATAAGAAAAAAATTAATTATACGGCAGTGGCTACTTTATTTCGTGAACAAGCCTTAGACTGAAATAACATGAATTTCACTCAATAAAGATGAATTAGTCCTGTTTGCCTTGTTTTAATGTGTACCTAATTTTAGTTACATTTTTGACAATTACCAATCACAGATAATCCACTTTACTCAAAGTACAGCGATTTACTGGCATTTTCGGCATCTATCCTGAAAACATCATGTTTTTAAAATCTCGGCAGTATTTTATTAACCAACCTCAAAGCACAATTAATTCGTCCCACAAGGGAGTACAAGACGTTCCGTCTAACAAACTCATATCTCACACCACCGCTGTTCAAAATCAACTTTAAATCTTACTACACAAGTCTATCCTAAAGCAAACATAGCTTTCCTTAGTCTTATTATTTTTGTCCCCGAGATTTCCCGAGAGTCTCAAACCTTGCCGCGTTACTGCTTTTCAATTGTTTATCGCAGTTTGCCATCTTGTTTTTAAAACTCAATAGCGTTCGATTGGTTTTATTGATGTTGCATTTGCGGGAGCGGTATTTTCTCGTGCCTTCGAACAATTGCTAGTAATGGAGGATAACTGCACTGAGCACAGATTTATCGGTATTTTTATTCCTACAGACATTGTATACTTGGCTTTGTAAGGCAGAGTTGAGCAAAAAGTAAGGAGACATCGTTTATGCGGATTATAACAAATTAACTTTTCCTACGACGCGGCCTAATATTTCTCTACCGGTCAGGTAAAATATGTGTCAGAGATTATTGACTTATTTATAAAAGCAACAATGCTTCAATATTGTTTACAATCTCTCTATATCTCATATTCAAGGTAATAAGTATTTAAAATTTCCACCACGCTTCCCAAAATGTCACAATTTTTTTCTATGAAACATTACTTTTTTGTTACCAATACCAATGTACAGGAATCTGGTAACAAAAAAAGGAATCTTTCATACAAACTTTCAGGGACATTTAGAGAAACGTGGTGGATCTTGCTCAGCATCAATGACTCTACGTACCAGCCTACAAATATTTATCATTATCGAAGACGTGAAAGTTTACAAACCTTTTGAGATTTTCTCCCCAACGGTCATAAAAACTTAACGTTTTTAACTACAGGGTACTTAGCCA
Organism: Thaumatotibia leucotreta; assembly: GCA_025490895.1. Lineage (NCBI taxonomy): Eukaryota > Metazoa > Arthropoda > Insecta > Lepidoptera > Tortricidae > Thaumatotibia > Thaumatotibia leucotreta. The sequence continues at coordinate 8,699 of JALPQI010010956.1, forward strand.
AGTTGCCAATCGCTAACGCTTAGTAGCCTATCGTAGTTTTCCTTCTCTGTCACTCTTTCAAATTAGTGCGACAAAGACAGTTAGATACCTTTCGTTTACGATTGACGATTAAGCGTTAGCGATTGGCAACTTGTCTAAGCACCAAGTTCTGAAAGTCTTAATTCGAGATTTGTATTAATATTCTAATATATTTGTTCGCAGGAATTCGCGACGCTCACGAAAGAACTCAACCAAGCGCGAGAGCAGTTATTAGAGCGAGAGGAGGAGATATCAGAGCTCAAGGCAGAAAGAAACAACACCAGGGTAAGTTATCATTAGTCACGTGGTTTGTCAGTCACCGTAGATTGTGACATTTGTGACCCTGGCTACGAAGCTGGAGGTTCCGGGTTTAAATCCCGGTGGGGGCATTTATTTGTTCATCACAATTACACTCCCGGTCAATGAATACGGGTAAGGCGTAATTTTTCATAGAAAATACTATAAACATGCTAATTGGAAATATTTTTTCAAAATATTTTTAGGATAGATAGAACCTTTTTTTTAAAGTGGCTTGTATTGGTATGTCCCTGAATTTATCATTGATATACCTCGATATTTTTCTAGCAGGAACGAGGGATTGACTAAATTAAACATCGACATAATTGTTGTCGATGAGTGTACCCTATTTTCATAAAAATACTAATTTCATAATACCAGGTAACCAGAAATACCATTTAGGCTTTGTTTGAAATATCTAATGCTTCATATTAATTATTTCCTATGGCTTTAGAGTATATTTTATTAGTCTTTGTTATTTTGATTAGTCCTAAATACAAGACATGAGAAAAATGATGTATAATTTTGAGTAGGTATGATTTGCATTCTTGTAACTTATCTTTAGCCGTGTGGTGACGGCAGTAAGAATACATTTGTCACCACCCCAACTCCTCCTGCGGGTGTCGTAAGAGTCGACTACGGGATTGAAGTGTCACTTACCATTATTTAATAAACGATTGGTGATGGGTAGTAGTGTCATCATAGTAGACACACTACTGCGATCGCCAATCCGCTTGCCCAGTGTGGCAGAATTTTTTTGTTACATTTATTTCGCGACCGCTATAAGACTTATCGATAACAGTTATGTCGATGTTTAATTTTGTCAATCTCTCGTTCTTGCTAGAAAAATATCGAGGTTTACGAGTAATCATTGAATAAAAACATCTTCAGATCGCATTCAGACATTTGAACGATAATTGGTATAACACTAATAAGCAGTACAAAGTCACCCACCGAACGTAGCTGAGCGAATCAATTATTTACGACTACCGACTACGACAGTCTAAATACTTCCCATCTCATTCTCGATTAGCGAGCGTAGGCGGCCGAGAGAAAGGGACACGCTGAGAATAATGAGCTCGACTCCGAATGGCAAATGTCCACTATTGGTGATCTATTTTTGAACATTGTCTGAAACTGTAGGCTTTTATACACCAAATTGCAATGAAACTGGACACTGGGATATTTTTGGGTTAAATAAATTGTACATATGTTTAGCATGTGGTATATTAGCGTCTAGTTTATTAGTGACGGCCGCTAAGCTATTTTTAATTAAAATTCACTGTACATTGGCGTAGTTCGATATAAATAATAAATATCAGGAGACACTCTTAGCTTCCGTAGCCTATTTGGTAGTGACCCTGCCTACGAAGCTGGAAGTTCAAATTCCGGCGAATAAAAAATTTCTACATAGTTAAAAGTTTAATAAAAACAAAATTTAACGTCATCATTTTTGTGTTACGAGGTTAAATTTTGTGTAACATCTTTTGGCAGTGAAATAGGCAACAAAATATAATTTTCTATGAGCAATCAACAATGCGTTTCTACATTTTTTTTATTAAATATGATGACTCTTCTACTGCCAAAGTTGTTGGGCAGAGAACACACTATAATTAATATGACTAACTTTCGTAACACAATTGACCCGATCTTGATTATGGCTTTATACAATTGTTTTTTGATCCCTGAGTTAGTTTGAGATTCTTAGTTCCTACAAATTTTTTTTTCGTTTCATCACATGCATTGTAACGATTATTTACCTATAAACTAAAAAATAAACAATCCAAAAGATTGGCTCTAGATTGTATCCATCAGTTTATTTTCCACCTTCACTTCAATTTTGTCGACTCTGAGCCCTTGAAAGATTCTCATACATTTTGCATTATTCAAAGTCTAGACTGAGTCCCAAGATTTACGAATCGTATACTAAGGTCTGTAGACCTTATCTCCTCGAAATAAGGTTCAAGTATTGTCAATGATAACGTGAGTGTTAGGTAAAGATGGATTGGGGAAAAGAACGCATCGCTTATGTATCAGGTTGAAAGTATTCGATTGTATACGTTATTGATCGCGTCTTTCACTCGCAAGATTGATGTTTCTTATCTGATGCTTGTAATCTAAGTCATCTTCTAATCTCTAGGGTAGCGAAATATACTTTTTGTAAAACCCTCTTGTTTAACTGACAAAGGGAATTTGTATCAAAGTTGATCCGTGTAGTGTTGCAAATCTGTTCAGAGAATATTGTAATTTAATAAATTTTGAATGAGGAATATTCTCGAGTAATAATAAATATACATAATAATACTTACTCCGTGATTTTACGGTTACTCGTATCATCTACAATGACAAAAAGTGATGAAGGTCAACACCTTTCATGCGTATATCATTCTTATCTTTTCATGAGTTCATTAAATTTTCTTGTTTGGGTGGAATTTTTAAAGTTAATTTTGACGCGGGTATCTTCAGCTGATTGAGCTGAATTGAATATACATGGATATACAGGGTGTAAGTTTAATACGGGCGAAGCTCTTAACGGGTGTTAGTTTACGACATAATAAGTACATTCAAATGACTTCTACTTCAAATTAGTGCAACAAAATTTTCCATACAAAATAATTCGGCGCACAATGTAGAGCAACATACGCGAGTTAAACACTCGTTGACAGGTAATTTCGTATTAGATTTATACACTGTACATTTGTAAGTTGTATCTGTCAATCTGATGATCTTGGTACCGGGAACGGAACTTATGATCTTAATTCTATCAAGTTCGGGCTTGTTACGATCCTTCCAATAGGTACTTGATAAAATTACATAAAGTCCAGTCTAGAATAAAAGCTTGAATCAAAAACTATTTTTTTCTTACAGCTACTACTCGAGCACCTAGAATGCCTGGTGTCGAGACACGAGCGGTCGCTGCGCATGACCGTGGTGAAGCGGCAGGCGGCGGCACAGTCTGGGGTCTCCTCGGAGGTAGAAGTTCTGAAGGCGCTGAAGAGTCTCTTCGAACACCACAAAGCCTTGGACGAGAAGGTAAACAGAACCTTAGCACTGGCAGATCAGCTTGTAATATCTGGTGTCGTGGCAGTGGCTCTTAGAGTCTACTCCGAGGTAGAAGCCGCTGGACAAGAAGGTAGACTGAACTTTAACACAGTCAGATCTGCATTATCTGGTTCCCTCAATTAATGGGGAAGGTGGGTCAGAGAGGGAAATTCTGAAGGCGTTGAAGAGTCTCTTTGAACACCACAAGGCGTTGGACGAAAAGTTAGACTATACTTTCACAAGGTAATGTTCTGACTGTGGTTTTGTCAAGAATAATGTTTGTAATGCTGTGTCTCAACTGCTGCCCGGTTAGTGGGTTTCTTTTAAGCTGTTGAAGAGTGTTTTGGGGCATCACAAGAATTTCGACGGAAAGGTATAATCTGGACATGACTAGAATAGGATTTATAATATCTAGTCTTCCAACAGCTGCTTAGCCTGACCGTCATTTGAAGAGTCATCGAGTATCTTAATCCATTGAACGAAAAGGTATACTGACGATAATGTCTTGAATGGCGGATATCTCCATATTAGTTTAGCCACAGATCTCCTGCATGGAAATTCTTAAGCTGTTGAAGAATCTCGTTGAGAATCACAGGCCCACTGGAGAAAGTATGATGAACAAAGTTAGCAGTTATTGTGGAATGCCTGGTTTCCTGAGAGAGTCCCCGTGTTGGGTGTTTAGGAGAAACATCACAACTACCACAAGATGTTTGACGTACGCGTTTGCGAAATCTTAACTTCACTGCTGTGGGAAAGACAGGCTCGATCCATTTTGATTTATGCTACACATCCAATTCAAAATTGCTTAGGATTTGCCTGAAAATTGTTCGAAAACCCTTGGGATGGTGGATTGAGATGAGTCCATTATTCAAATTACAAATTTATGGGATAATTTAATTTTAGGCAATATTGTGTTAATTATGGCAATGCCCTGTTTCAGGTCCGGGAGCGGTTACGAGTAGCGTTAGAAAGGAACACAGCTTTAGAAGAAGAACTAGCCTTAACCAAAGAAGAAGTAAGTGCCCACTTATTAAGTATCATATATTCTTTAAAAAATTGATAATTTTATAAGTATTGAATTAAAAATCGAGTAAGGATTAGGTTGGTTTTTGACGTCACATGAAATGGAACTGTATAAGTATGTATTATTTATACTATACCTATATAGTTTAGGTCGACCATTTTCAAATGCATTTGTCACCATCTTCTCCCCGTGGACTCTTCCCGTGGTGGTCGTAAGAGTTGACTAAAGGATTGAAGTTTCACTGACCATTTGTTCATTGAAGATTGATGATGGGCAGCAGCATCATCATAGTGGACACACTACTGCGATCGCTAACGGGTAGTTCTATGCGATTATTCAGTCGCAACAATCAAGTCATTACCATTCCCAAATTATTGACGAACTGCGTATAAATAGTGGAGTCATTTTCGGATATCTTGTAGCAGACACATATTTGTCTGCTATTCTAACATAATAGTTACGTTTGTTTTTATAAAACGGTAAATAAAGTGGTGATGGTAATGAACAAAAAAAACGCGTAACAAAATGGCATAGAAACACCGTAACCCGTTTGCCCAGCGTGGCGTTTATGGGCATGTCCCAACTCCTCACTTCAGGTCTTATTGCGTCCATATGCATACATTCATACATGCTGATCACAGTTGGGCCAAAAGTAATCCGATTACTCCTTCCGATTACAGAGGTAAACAGATTACTTTTTGTCCAACTCTGATGCTGATGATGTGATGTGATTTTCAAATTATCCCGCGTCACCTGGGATCTGGGAGTGGTGTTTTTTCCTTCATATTTATTCATTCGTGTCTATTAATTCTTTCATCTGTCATTTCATATCTTGTGTTCATGTTTTCCAGCTGCAACAGTACAAATCCGGCTCGGACTCCGACCGGCCGAAGGAGAACGGCGCCGTCAGCACCGGCTCGCCCGAGCAGAACGGCGAGCAACCACAAACTAAGGTCAGTTCATTTACAACCACAAACTAAGGTCAGTTCATTCACAACACCAAACTAAGGTCAGTTCATTCACAACACCAAGCTAAGGTCAGGAAGGCTACCAGGATCTACTAATGAGATTCAGTTTAGGACCTAAACCGAATTGCGATGTGTCAGTTCCATAGAGTAACTGTCAAAAGCTGACAAGCCGAACCTAAACTGAATCTCATTTAAGATGTAATGGTAGCCCCTGTGCGGTCCCGACTAGCACTGAACCAAACATAGGATAGTTGAGACAGCAAATTAAGGTCAGTTCGGTTCCAACTAGCACTTAAGAAAAGTAGGAATAGGTGAGACTGAAAATTAAGGTCAGTTCGGTCCCAAGTGTCGCTGAACTAAATAAAGGAATAGGTAGACAAAGCAAACTAAGGTCAGGACCGTCCCAACTAGCGCTGAACTAAATATAGCAATAAATAGACACCGAAAACTAAGAAACTAACAAACAAATAAACTATATTAATTTGCCCTCAATATGGGACGGTCCATGTGTTCATTCCTTGGGTCCATTCTACTTGTATGTTTTTATCTCAAGTTTCAAAACCAGAATTAGGATCATACTTTGGTCAAAAGCATTATCATGTTGAGTCAATTATTCAGACTATTAACTACTAGAAGTAATACCTGGAAATATACAGAATAACTAGCGTTGTTGGGAAGGCTGTCAGATCACGTCCAACTTTCTGGCGAGTCTAACTTGCCCGCCAAGCGTCGTTTAATATTTATCTGACATAGCGCCCGTACTCATAAAGTTTTACTCTAAAACGAATTACTTAAGAAAACATTGTACATCTTTAAATATAATGAATTTGTTTGTTGGACATTCTACAGTACCTACTATTTTTAATTATTACATTGTACACACTGTCACACGGGTGAGGTACACTTCCAAAAATCACGGTTTTATTAATATCTACACAACATTAGCAATTAATGGATTTTTCTATTTCTAGTTGCTTTGAATGGTGATTGTGCAATGTTTTATAGGATTTCCGCTTGGTGTTACTATATTTTATTTATTCTGCAAATTATAAAGATAAATACTAACTCATAAAGAGTTGTACAATAAGAAAGAAGCGAAGATGGCACCATAATTCATTATATTTATGACTAAAAGTCCAAATGGTAGTAAATTATGGTAAAACCAAGCATTCCGTGTTTAGTGTGATTTTTTTTTTACCGAAGCTGTTATAGCTGGCATGTAGAGATGTCTTAACTAAAACGAATCTGCTCATTTCACTACAGATCAAAACTGGCAACGTAAACAATGTAAAAGTACTATTTTTTGGCAGACTTTAACAAACATTAGACAAGAATTAAAAACTGTAAAAAAATGAGTTGAAGGTGATTTCACCTTTCACCGGTTTTCAAACCGGTTTATATATATTTTATCGGTGTTTCACCGGACATATCACTTTAACGGCTAAAGCCTTCCCAGTGCCACAATTTAAGTCACATTCGCTGCCATGGTTCTATAAAATCTGTTACAAAGTACATAAATATTTAAAATACACACTTAGGGTCTGTTTCACCACCCCTAAATATATATCTGTTAGATAATGTTAACTGTGTTTTATATGCCTAAAGAAAATGATAGTGATAATTTTATCTGACGCGTATATTTGTCAGTGCAAACGGACAGTTCTATTCTTATGAAACAGGCCGTTAATAACATTGATTGTAAATTGCCATACTAAACGTATTTTGCCCTATCCTCTAGCCGCCCATAGGCCTATTAAAAGTTCTCCTCAAACAATTCTATTCTATTTCCTACACTATCAATTCGGAATTCACTGGCAAATTTTATTGTCTGGGCGGCAGGGGGCTATAAAGAAGATTAGTTTTAGTTGAGACATGTAACTGTGTTTATTCGGTAGGAGGGTAGCGTTAACGGCGAGGACAAGCAAGCAAGCGAACTGCAAACCACGATCGCCAAGCAGGTCAGAGCATGGAAGCTGCCATTTGTCAGGGCCATGTATCGTTGCCAGTGTGGTTTAGAACTAATTTTGAGTCTTCGTACATATTCGTCAGTCTTTACTATTCGACGATTTTTAACTGTGCAATTCTCAAAAAGTTCTTACATTTGGATCACGTATCAATGATGCGGAGCAAGATCCACCACATTTGAAATGTGACATTTCCCGAAATGATTGTATGGAAGTTTCCTTTTATGTTACCAGATTCCTATACATTTTTGGTACCAAAAAGGAATGTTTCATACAAAAATGTTGAGACATTTTGGGAAGTGTGATCATTGACTCTACGAAGCCACCAATTTTTATTAATATCGAAGATGTGATCCAAATGTACAAACTTTTTGGGAAATGCTCAACTAGGATTAGAATACCGGATTGTTTTTCCTATTTTTTTCAGTGTATTTTGATGAAAAACCTTTTATTTCGGTTTTTTTATGAAACAATTTTAGTTTTTAAAAATAAAACCGGTTTTCTTGTTAACCGGTTTAGAACAATACAAACCGGTTTACTCGTTAAATAATACCGTTTATTTTAGTTCATTTTTAAATGCTCACGGTATTACAAATGTTTGGAGTGAATCCGTGAATGCTTCGTACTAAGTATCTCTTGATCGATACAGTCAAACTAGATACTGCAACGCTATTGGTTGAATATTATCATTAGACAAGGTGGAATTTTCATGACGCCCGTGACGGTTTGCGACTCAAAATTAGTTTCTACCCACACTAAGCAGAAGAAACTACTGAAAAGAGTTTTCAGAGCATTCTACAAGCTTTGGTCAAGACTATAAGAGCATTTGCATTTTTGAATAATTCGTCTGGTAGCTACTGTACTCACAAAGGCATGCCAAACAATATCAATATAAAATTTAAAACTAATTAGTTATATTTTAGAATGATTGAATTACGAAGTCAGAGAATGAGAAATGAATTACAGTTTATTTATATATTTTCAAACGTAAAAATACGTAAATTGGTAATAATAAGTCTTTGATTACTTACAAAATAGTTATATCGTATGTCTTTGTGAGTCACATAGGGCTGACCGTTGACGAAAATACTAAAGGGACTAAATCGCCTGTCGCCATTGCACGTGCTTCATTGTCATACTAACATTGTTGTTTAACAGTAGTTTAGGGAAACATGGGCTATGTTCATACATTACCATAATTAAAACATTATTTATGGTTAAACTCACGTATTTAAACTCGCGACATGTTTGACACAAGAAAATTTAATCTCCGAAATAGTCACTAAAGATAAGTTAAACCATTTGATTATATGATTATGTAAATAGGTATGTATTATTTTAACGTAGATTTGTCTCAAAGGTTTTAATTCAGTCATTACTATACTGTCGAAAGAAGGAACTATTAATTAGTATATGTTACCATTATGGAATAAAAGATGTATAAAATGTATGTATGCAATGTATACAGATACTATAAATATACGAGTAGACTAAACGCATGTTGACATTGCGCATCCATGATTATGCCATTTTTTTCTATATTGTCTGTAAATCATTATTTTTTTATGAGAGATAATGTACTTATAGCGTTTATTTACGTATACGTTATTATAGGAAACCGTTATAATTTTTCAATTTTCTTGTATCATCATTGAAATTTATAATTCCCTCCAATATATATTTATAACTGATTCTCAATTATTTTAAAGACGGAATAGACATACAATAGATATAAGCATATTAAAATAAGAGCTTATTGAAACAAAATGCTAAATGTTTAAGCTTAAATGTTTGTAGAATTAATAAGTATTGTCAGCAATGTGTCAAGAATGTAATCTTGTGTGTTTTAGCCAAATGCATGCATCATAGTTCTGTAGTGCACACTAACATACATTCAGTAGGCAGCCTAACACATACATTAATTAACATGTAGAATCGTGAAAAATCAACAACTCATTACATTAGTATTTGAAACATCGTTTTATTAACATACTTAGTATCAGAGTAAGTTGTAATAATATCTGTAATTGTGAAATATATGAATTCATGCAGTTATATTCGATTGTTTTGAAACGACACAGAAATATGTTTTTATGTGATCGCTTTCAAGCGTTCAGTTGTCTTGTACGTTAATCGCAGCGTTAGACGCGTTTGTCTTTTTTGCAAAATATGCAATTGCTGCCTTTTAACTCACAAAACAATTGCGTAGCCAAGTTGCCAATTGCTAACGATCAGTAGCGTATCGTAGTTTTCTACCTCTATTGATAACTCTTTTTCATTCATGCGACAAACGCAGCGTTTCAGGCGCGACTGGTATCTTGGCTACTTACCCAAGGGCCCGTTTCTCAAAAGCTTGTAACTTGTAATATAAAGTGGAGTTGAAAAGAGACACTATAAAGGCCAAGCTACACATAATGCGTGTCCGTGGCGTGCGCGTGTGCGTGACGTGCGCGTTGTAGCGTATGTAAATGTCATATTAGATGGCACACCGCTTGCGTGGCGTGCACGCGCGTGTCTCCAGCAAACGGTGTGCCATCTACTATAACCAGAGACCGTACAAGGGTCAAAATTATTTTCGTTGTCTTATTTTGTGTCCCTAAAAAACGTGACGCAGTGGTGATTTTTGTATGAGGTGATGTTTTGTTTTTAATTTCTCATGTATAGACTAAAATCCAGTGTGAAAAAGAAATACAAGTGCACCGAATTTTTTTAATATACTCAGTCGAAACACCAACTAAAAGCGTGTCAGAGTGGTATGAAACAAAACAACGAAAATAATTTTGACCCACAAATCAAAAGAATATTTTTTTGAAATTTGATTTCGAAGCTTTAAGGTCACTATTTACAAATGTTTTCATAGTTATAGTGTCAAATAGCTGATTTTCTGAACATGATTAAGTGATTAATTATACAATCAACTTTGTAGTCATGTCTATGTTATTTCGAACAATGACGCACATGTTTCCGATCACTGACTATCACATTTACAGTGTGGCAAAAAAGAGTAGAAATTAAAAAGTAGCAACATCGTAGTATCGTCCCTTTCAAATCAATATGCGTGAGAAAACGGGACGACACTACAATTTTGCCACTTTTTAATTTCTACTCTTTTTTCCAGACTGTACATGAGCTACAAAACGCACGCCACGCACAGTTTAATTAGATAAGGACATTCGCTTACAGAACAAGTTACAAGCTCTAGAGAAATACACAGAGCACTTTAACTAACATGTTCCAACAGTCCGCAGAACTGAGCTCCTGGCAGCGAAGAGTTGCGGAGCTAAACAACAAGGTCAGCGACCTCGAGGAGCGGCTCGCCAAGGGGGAGAAGGAACTCGCCAAGAAGCAGGAGGAGTGTGTCAAGCTGCAGCGGGACTTGAGGGAGAACGGCGCGCAGAAGGAAGATCAGGTGACACTCTTTAGCAACTGTTTGACTATCTCTGTAGACTAATCGGTGGTGACTTCGACGACGAAACAAAAGAAGCAGCAATAATATTTCGTCGAAAAACGTATACCTCTATTCACTTCCACAAGTAATTCGCGGAGCGGAACAAACACTACGTACATACATTATGAGCAGTTTCTTCCAGCAAAATATACCACTTTTGTCACCTTGGTTAGCAATAAATAAATATCTTGGAACATCTTACACAAATCAACCTAGTCCATCAAGCTCAATTAAGGCTTGTGATGTGGGTACCAGGCGATGATACCTATATATAATTGGTAGATACATATAGATACTTAAATACATAGACAGCCATGACCAAGGAACAAATATTTGTGATAAATAAATGCACAAATAATGCCCTCGGGATTCGAACCTGAAATCTCCAGCTTCGTAGGCAGGGTCACTACCAACTAGGCTATGGAGGCTGACAAACACAGAATAACAACAACAAAATAAACGTGATTGACCCAAATGCATTTTACAACGCGTTTTTAATTTTCAAGTAAAGTTTAATTCCACAATGTCGTAACAGATGTGCTTACCATAGAAAAAATCAACTGCGAAAGACTTTGGTTGTCACGGGATTCGAACCCGCTTCCTCTGGATTGCCGGTCCAACGTGCTTCCAATTACACCAGACGACCTTCCGTCGATCACAGTGAATTTAGTCAATGGTATTGTGAAGCTAATCACTAGCGACATCTGTACTTAATGTTTCGAAAGTACTACAAACAACCTTAAGCCACTCAAAGAGACGTGTGTCTACCACAATCGTCCGCAAATTCGACAACTCTCCGTTGCGTTGAATTTGCTATTGAGGGCGCTGTAATCAATTCATGATTAGGAAACATCAATAAAGTTTAATTAGTATAAAAGTGCGAAGTCATTAATTGAGCAGTGTTCGGTACAGGAGGAGCGGATAGCGACGCTGGAGAAACGCTACCTGAACGCGCAGCGCGAGTCCACGTCGCTGCACGACTTAAACGAGAAGCTTGAGCAGGAGCTACAGCACAAGCAGGCGCAGCTGAAGGTATGTCCTTGTTGTTAGGGGCGTTATATGGCGCGGTGGAAGATACATATTCGGCTGACAAGCAAAACTCACTATAAATACTGTCACTACTCTTAACAACCTCTTATGTCATTGTTAAATCAGAACTGAGATAAGAGCTTTATTTCAAGTAGGTATTTTTTTATATATTTATTTTCAAAACTACAATTTATGTACATAGATTAAATCTAACTAAACTACTTAACCTAACCTATATCTAAAATTGGCCCTTGTGGCATTGTACCGAGGATGCTGGCGGCATTTCCTCGCTGTATCGCAATACTGATGCGTTGTGCGAGGAAGTCGCCAACTCTTCGGTCTTTAGTTACATCAACCAGACGTTTCGCGATCTCAGCAAACAATTTGCGTGCGCTGGGGCCCCAAGAACCTAATTTCTACGCCAAACGGTACAAAATCGTACTCTTTGCCGAGTAGGTATTTGTTACTTAGTGAGTTTTGCTTGTCAACTGACATATATGGACATTATTATTAGAGGAATAAGTTCATGGTCAGGTTGTTTAGTGCAAGCTGGCGCGGCGGAAGGTATGTCGACCTTGTTGCTAGGGAATAATGGTCATATGTGGTCGGTTGTACTGAAGCTGATTGGAGCATACAAATCTTCGTTTGTTCCGGTGAATATCGAAGAAAAATCAATCATATCGAAGATTATTAACTACTTTTTTGTCTTCAGTATCGGTTTTAGAAAATGTAACGGAACGCTTTTTCTAAACGAACTGATTTTTGAACGCTTATTACTCGTTTTACTAGTTTCATGATCTTGATGATTCAGTATTTTAATGATGTTAATGACGTGTTTATTTATGAACGCAGTCGAATAACTTATCGCAACGAAGTAATCTACCTATTAGATTATTTCAACAACATAATTACATGTGTTATTAAGTAGTGTATCATTCTATATCATTAACGTAGATAAAACTATCCTTTCTACTAACCTAGCCACGTTTAGCTGCATTGCATGCACCTTCATTATGGGATAAGTGCAGAAAATATTTTATTTACTTATATAGGCAGAACCCTCTGACACTACGTTTTTTAATCTGACATTGGCTGACAAAGCTATTATATATATATATATGGTCAATGTTTATATTTGGGGCATCCCATGATACGTGTCGTAATTATTATTATATACTTCCAAAAGTACCTATACTAGTGAGATGATTTTCAGTCCAATAGCATTTACTTAATGGTCTAAGATTTTGCTAGAGTTTTCTGAATTATATTAAAGTATTTGATATAACGTGGAATGCTCCATTCTTCGATTACTTTTTGAACAACAACAGAACAACACGGTTACATGAGGAACATAATTTTAACAGCGTGTTCTTCAGTCTAGAATCAAAAAATATTGCAGTAACCTGTTTGAAAGTATTTTTTTTGTATTATTAGTATGACTTAAAACGGGATATTTACCATTTTAATTGTAATTATAGGAAGATGGCATTTACAGTGGGTGACGAAATATCGGGTGCGCAATAATTGCAATTTACATGATAAATATCCCGTTTTAAGTCATACTAATAATGTAAGTAACCATGTTAGCTTAAAAACTGATATTATTTTATTGTATGTTTTCATACGTAACAAAAAATATGTATCATCTACTCAATAACTGTGGTTACCAGATGTTGCTCATATTTTACATGGGAATAAAGCTCAATCAATCAAAATTTTATTTAAGAATAAACCTATTTCGATCTGTTTTAACATATTTTTGTCTGCTTCGAATGACATGGAATACGCTGATAAAATTATCCAATTCCCGCTACACCTCCAAAGTTCTGCCCTCAAAAACGCAAACTGTACTTATCTACATAACGCTCCGCCCCCATATGTCCAGCTCCAAGAAGAGAAGATCGCAGCCATAGAAGAGAAGTTGGAGCTCTCTTCGCAGAAGTTGGCGCAGATGTCGTCGCTGCCAGAGATGGAAGAGCAACTAAAGGCGCGCATGGAAGCGCTCAGCCAGGTTGGCATTGTGAGGGCCACGACATTTTACCATAGATGTCTAGATTAGCTATACTTGTCATGTGTTAGGTACTAAAAGCGATTAGTGGTTTTGAAATTTTATTTAAAAACGGTTTTGCGTAAATCCACGAGATTGTAACGTAACAAAAACAACAGCTACCAATTCTTTCGTGCAAGGATCGGAACCGGTTATTTAGAGAACCTCAAAATAGCTCAATATTTTATAATGTCTTTTATTTTTTTATGTAGTCCTTAATATTATATGTAATTAACAATATACAATATCGTATTTTTAGTTACTCCATTAACAATAAATTTATATACCAAAGAAAGAATAAGAACGAAATCAGAACCGTTCTATAGTATGAAGAAAAAACCGGTATACGATCCTTCGTGTGTTTTTAAATTAATTGATTAAAGTTGGGTTTCCGTATCCCTGTAGGTATGTGGACGCTTAAACGTACTTTATTAGTATAAGAACATACAAAATGATTGGTAACTCTGATGTTATAGTTTTGTGGATTTACCCTTTTAGAAATATAAGTCATTTGAGACTTATAGCTACTTTTTAGAGATCGATGGAAGATAAGCAATCTTGTCATGTTTTTCATTAAATAATTCTGTTGATAATTTAATTATAGGTATTTATATCTGAGCGATTTAGCAAAAATGTCCCACTTTGTCGCTGGTTACATTTAATTCGTATAAAAATACAACCCAAATCCGCCCTTACGATAAGCGACAAAGTGGGACGTTTTTACTAAAATACTCACATATTTATAAATAATTGACGATTATACGTTATTTTCCTTCAAATAATTAACGCATACTAATTTTTAAAAAGAGTTTTCAATCATTTTAAACGTAAAAACTCGTCATGATTGCTTATCTTACTCCTAATGTTAAAATAAATGCAATACTTTAAAATTAAAAATATTTTCATATTTTTTTGCAAACCTACACCAAGTCCAATATAGAAATTTGATTAAGAAATTATAATGGTTTTGGCACAATCGGTAGGATTAGAAGCCAATAGCAATGTATGAAGAGGATAACGTGTTTATTTCTATTGATAACTCCTAAAGCAAGAAGTCCAAATCCTTTTTATTTAATGATTTATTTGAATCAGGCAACTTATTTTAGCTTTGAGAATATCATGGACGAAAACTTGAAGAACGTAGATTAATTTTCTTTATTTAAAAAAGCGTATGCAATGTGTAGTGATAGTGTAGGGTAAGCATGAATGAATCGCACGTTTAGTCAAAAATGTAAATAACTTGTGATAAAATTCATGTCTGTTTCGAAAAGTTAGAAAGAATATTACGTACTGTCATTTCGTATTGATTCCTAAGATTAAACGTGCGACTAGTTTTGTAGGAATCTAGATTCAGAATAGATAATTTAATAGAAAAGTAATTTTAGATGATACTGTCTACATTTGGAGGGGTATTTTAGAATAAAAACAATGGTTTGTTTTAGTTTTTTCAGATATATTAAAAAGAAGAATTAGTATTTACTAACCGAGACATGCTTTTCGCTTCTCATTATCATTTCCTTAGATGCAGCCCCTTTCATTAGATTCCTTCGTTTTTCTAACTTCAAACAAACTTTGTCATTTTACAGAATGAATCAAAACGAAAATAAACACCTGGGATATATAATTGTAAAAAAGGCGTAGGGGTCGATATTTGAATAGATATTTTTTTAATTTTTGTCCCAAGACAGGTGTCATCAACTATTTATTTATATTTAAATAACTCAGGGCCACGAAAGAAACAAGTCTTCTGAACCGATTTACAAAGGATTAAGTTACTTCAACAAATAATACGGAGTGTTTCACCAACCACTAACAACAGCAGCAACCACACATAGTGCAGTGTAAGTTATTCTAAGCAACTTTTGCTGTGGGACTAACCTCGAAACTGCGAAATAATTTCATACATTGTGATGGTCTTGAAATGTTGTATGAGAGAATCATTTTCATTTCACGATTTCAGGGTTTGTCTAATAGTAAAAGTTGCTCAAGGGCGTCTGAGGTTTTTAGCGGCTGCTGAAATACCCTGTATAGAATACAGGGATCCGATACCGGTTTGTTCTCCGTACTTAAGAACGGTTTTTTTAAATCTTTTTTAATGGAGTAATTTAAAAATACGAGGTTGTTAGGTACATAAAATATTGAGTACTACTTAGAGTCTACAACATATTAAAATATTGGGCTGTTTCGAGGGTTTTCTAAAAAACCGGTTTCAATCCCTGATAAAGCAAAGTTGGCAACATCCAATTCATATTTTATGTTGCTGACGTGGCTCCATGAATCGATTGTATTCTTATATCGGTTCTCAACGTGGGTATTTCTTATGTGGTTGACTGTTGTATCACGACCATGTTCGTAACTTAAGAGTTACCAAGGAGTCAACATTTTGATACTTATTTGCGAAGTAGTCCCTGCGTCGAACTTTCTTGTCATATATAAAAATATAAGTTAAGATAGCGTTAACTTTCTATACAATGGCCGTAATTCACAAATCTAAATAAGAAATACCCATGTGACTTATATTTTCATATTTATATAATTTCCAGGCCCAAGAAAGGCATGGATCTGCGGAAGACCGCATACAACGGCTCGAGGCTAGCGTGGAAGAGAAGAACGCAGAACTGATGCGGCTGAACCAACGGTTGCGGATGAATGAGGAGCATAACACGAGGCTCAGTGCCACTGTTGATAAGCTGCTGTCCGAGTCTAATGATAGGTGAGTTTACAGCGAACGGGAAAATGTAGAAGGCGAACTAGCTCAGAAAAGTCAAAGTCAAAGTCAAACTATTCTTTATTCAAGTAAGCTTATTAATAAGCATTTTCGAATCGTCTGACATTATCAAGAGAGAGAAAAAAAATCTACTACTGGTTCAAACCCTACACCGTTCCTGAGAAGAACCACGCGAAGAATCACAAGTGACGCGTCAAAACCTAAATCTGTCAAATTATACCCGTCGTGTCTGTCTCTCTGTCCGTCCGTCCATGAGCGGATAATTTCAAACTATTCAAAGTCAAACTATTATTTATTGAAGTAAGCGTATTAATGAGCATTTTCGAATCGTGTGGCATTATCAAGAGAGAGAATAAAAATCTACTACTGCTTCTAACCCTACACCGTTCCTGGGAAGAACCAGTTAGAAACTCAGGTAGACTATTTTTTCAAAACAGTATAATAAATTAATATTACATATTATTAAAATAATTTATTACATAAAAAAATGACATTTATAGACATTTTTATAAACACCTAACTTAAAAAAGAGATAAATAAAGGATAAAAATAATAAACAAAAATAATTCTTATTGTACAAGTTCACAATATTATTATGCATCTATATCTATACTACTAGAGATGTAAAGGCCTCTAGTTATCAGAATAAAGAGAAATTAAGATTTAGAGATGTAAAAGGTCTCTAAACGTCATGATTTGAACAATAATAATAAAATAGAAAATTAACTAAGACATGGGTCTTCGGAGTATGACACTGATCCGTTAGTATACAAATATTACAAATGGCCGACATGTTGCGCGGTTTTCACAGCTGGCGGAAAAAATCACTAAACTAAGTAAATATGAGTGGACTGATATAGGCTGGTGGTGATATTATTTTTTTAAAGAAAGCAATAGGCTTTCAGAAAAGGTACGAGTTACGCGATAGAGAGAGAGCACACTTCTACGTGACATTTAGCGTTGCGCGGTCAGAATTTGTATCGTAGCAAGAGTCGTTATTTCTTTAAACGGGTTTTTGGAGAGCGTTTTTTGTACTTGTACTAATATATATCATGTGGTAAAATATTAAACTGTTTTGTAATAAATTAAGCTATAATAAATAAATAATAATAATGATACCAAGACATAAATTAGTATTTTATGAAAACCCTTGTTTAAGAGAGGTCAAAAAAGATGAGTGGCGTGGGACTGAGTCAAAAAGCATTTTTTGACTCAGTTATACAAACACAATACTTTTTCTACGACCACTCATTATTTCTAAATAAAATTGTAATTTTAGAAATATTCTTAGTCTGCACAATTTAATTAATCATCAAGGTCGGGCGGGAGACGTCAAAATTAAAAAAGAAAGCTCCTCTATGGTTTACTGTTCATCAGATTTTTTTTTAAATTAGGTTGCCAGCCATGTATTTCATTAAGTCTTGTATACACGAGGTGTCTTAAAATGCAGAAAAACGCACTGCGTGTAAACCCGAATGCGTTTATAGGGAATAGACAACATAGACTTATCTTGACATTTGTAAGGTAGGGGCTTAAAGATGTGTTCACGACCATGTAAATGACAAATAAAAGTACGGGAGTAGAAAAAAGTATTAATAAGATATCGCTCAACAGGTTACAAGTGCACTTGAAGGAGCGAATGCACGCGCTAGACGAGAAGAACGGACTGACGCAAGAGCTGGAGAAGACGAGGAAATACGCAGAGGACCTCGTCGCGGAGAAACAGGACATTCTCAAGGAGCTAGCCAAGTGGCGCATGGAGACCGAACAGGTAATGGCAAGTCAAATCAGGGTGCTTAGACGTTTTAGACAAGTTGTCAATTGCTAACGCTTATAGTTGGAAATGACTAAGAATTAACTTATAAATATTAGATGTCATATACCAAAGAAAAACGACCAAGATCACCTATGTCCGAGGTGGGGAAAGAATTAACTTTTGACACCATTGATTTAGAATATATAAGTGGATCCCCAAACAGCTCAAAAAAATGGCCCCAAAAAATGGGCTGCAGAAGTAAATATTGCGGTCCTTTTGCTCCGCTATTCAGTTCTGACAGTTGACATTTGGTCACCTTACGGTATAGCATCATTATTCCTTAAACATAAAAAGTTTCTACTATTTTGCGGTGTTCGCAAATTTGACACTTATTGCTCACTTCACAAAGTTTTTTATTCTTTGAGTTTTTTTTATAATAGTTTATTGTAAGTGAGCGTTATTAGCTTCAACTGAAACATGATAGAAATGACTTTTAGTGCCACTTTTCTTGGTTTTTTTGTTTGGCTCTGTGCGTCCATTTATTATTTAATGTCATTGCTAAGAATTAACTTTTGACACTTTAGAAATGAGCCTTATATATATAACGTTAAGGCTATCGGAAAAAGGGTTAGCCTTACCCTCATATTAATAAGGTTTAATCTATAACTGTCAAAAGATAATTCTTAGAAATTTCCAACTATATTCGTCAATCAGATTCAGATATTTTATTGGTAAATGTCAATACAAATACTTGAGGTATGAACACAGGTATTTATATCAAAGTAATTTTACATTATTCTTAAAGACTATAGACATGAAAATCAAAACGAAAGACAATCGTAAACGAAAGGCAGGTAACTGTCTTTGTCGCACTAATGTAAAAGAGTGGCAGAGAGGAAAATCTACGATACGCTACTAAGCGTTAGCGATTGGCAACTTGGCTAAGCATCCAGCACTGTGACCATATACAGGGTGTAAGTCTAATAGGGTTGGGTTTTAAACATAGCTTTACTCTAACATAAGGACACAAACGTTTTAAGAACTTAAATAAACCGGTTTATTTTTCGAGCGCCGAAAAGTGACAAACCGGATCTTACAATAGCTGTTAGTCTATTCTACTAAGGAATAAAATGATTTCTGTTATTCTGCACCGTTTATGGGACTTGATTTTTTATTAATAATGTAAAAAACTGGTTTAGAAATACCGGTTTCATAATTTTTTTTAATGATAAGTTTGTGCGTCAAATTGCGTTTGGAAATTAACCTCAAGTCGGTTTCTTATTTTCCTTTACAACGTGGAAACTTAAGACCATGTTTGTAATACTTCACACTGCAATCGTTCACAGTTGAAACGTCAGATGCTACAGCAAGAGATCGCGTTCAGAAATACCGGTTACATAATAAATTAAAATGATAAGTTTGTGCGTCAAATTGCGTATTGGACATTGGAAATTGACGTCCAGTGGGTTTCTTATTTTCCTTTACAACGTGGAAACTTAAGGCAATGTTTGTACTTAACACTGCAATTGCTCACAGTTGAAACGCCAGATGCTACAGCAAGAGATCGCGTTCAACATCCAGCAGACAGACGCACTGACGCGGTCGCTCTCGCCACAAGCGCCGCAGCCGCCGCAAGCACTCTTCCAGACTAAGGTACAGCTACAAGACAGTATATTGTTAACAGCTGACACGGCAGATGCTACAAGAGATCGCGTTCAACATCCAGCAGACAGACGCACTGACGCGGTCGCTCTCGCCACAAGCGCCGCAGCCGCCACAAGCACTCTTCCAGACTAAGGTACAGCTACAAGACAGTATATTGTTAACAGCGACACGGCAGATGCTACAAGAGATCGCGTTCAACATCCAGCAGACAGACGCACTGACGCGGTCGCTCTCGCCACAAGCGCCGCAGCCGCCGCAAGCACTCTTCCAGACTAAGGTACAGCTACAAGACAGTATATTGTTAACAGCTGACACGGCAGATGCTACAAGAGATCGCGTTCAACATCCAGCAGACAGACGCACTGACGCGGTCGCTCTCGCCACAAGCGCCGCAGCCGCCACAAGCACTCTTCCAGACTAAGGTACAGCTACAAGACAGTATATTGTTAACAGCTGACACGGCAGATGCTACAAGAGATCGCGTTCAACATCCAGCAGACAGACGCACTGACGCGGTCGCTCTCGCCACAAGCGCCGCAGCCGCCACAAGCACTCTTCCAGACTAAGGTACAGCTACAAGACAGTATATTGTTAACAGCTGACACGGCAGATGCTACAAGAGATCGCGTTCAACATCCAGCAGACAGACGCACTGACGCGGTCGCTCTCGCCGCAAGCACTCTTCCAGACTAAGGTACAGCTACAAGACAGTATATTGTTAACAGCGACACGGCAGATGCTACAAGAGATCGCGTTCAACATCCAACAGACAGACGCACTGACGCGGTCGCTCTCGCCACAAGCACTCTTCCAGACTAAGGTACAGCTACAAGACAGTATATTGTTAACAGTGACACGGCAGATGCTACAAGAGATCGCGTTCAACATCCAGCAGACAGACGCACTGACGCGGTCGCTCTCGCCACAAGCACTCTTCCAGACTAAGGTACAGCTACAAGACAGTATATTGTTAACAGTGACACGGCAGATGCTACAAGAGATCGCGTTCAACATCTAGCAGACAGACGCACTGACGCGGTCGCTCTCGCCACAAGCACTCTTCCAGACTAAGGTACCGCTACAAGACAGTATATTGACCATCATCATCATCATCAGCCTATGAGAGTCCACTGCTGGAGGTAGGCCTCTCCTATTTTATTTTATTAACTATGCGTATAGACGCATTAGGAGATAAATGCCCATAATAGCCACGCTGGGCAAGCGGATTGGCGATCGCAGTAATGTGTACACTATGATGACGCTGCTGTCCATCATCAATCTTTTATCATAATTGTAAATGACACTTCAATCCCTTAGTCGACTCTTACGACACCCGCAGGAGGAGTTGGGGTGGTGACAAATGTATTCTTACTGCCGTCACCACACCAATATTGACCATTCGGGAGTTATTGCTACAGTCGTATGTGTTGGTATTGGAACTTTTTCAACCGACTTCAAAAAAGGAGGTTCTTAATTCGACTGTATATTTCTTTCTTTATGTTTGTTACCTCAGAAATTCCGATTATGTGAACCGATTTCTATTTTTATTTGAAAGCTGATGCTTACCAATTATACCAATTTTAATTTGCTTCAGTTTTAACAAATGCATCCATGAGAAAACCATATAAGTCATAAATTTGCATTGATCATAAATAATAATAAATAAATAAATGAATAAATATCTTGGGACATCTTACACAAATCAACCTAGTCCCACGGTAAGCTCAATTAAGGCTTGTGATGTGGGTACCAAGCGACGATATATATAATAGATAGATACATATAGATACTTAAATACATAGACAGCCATGACCAAGGCACAAATATTTGTGATAAATAAATACACAAATAATGTCCTCGCCGGGATTCGAACCCGGAACGTAGCTTAGAACATAGCTTCGTAGGCAGGGTCACTACCAACTAGGCTACAGAGGCTGACAAATCATATATCACGCCAACCGATTTCGATAAATTATCTTTTTTTAACCGACTTCAAAACCAACCGTTTTGACGTGATGTTGGAGAAATCGGTTGAAGTCGTTTTTTTAATTTGGCCATTACCTATTGTACTCATTGAGTCATTTGTTCGCAGTTGGACGGGTCGTGGGAGAAGCTTCAGCAAGCGCACGTGTTGGCCAACGTGCAACAAGGTTTCGATGTGTCGAGCGACGCTGAGGTGAGAACAACCTCTAATAGTTTATTAGTGCCAACCATTGATTTAGAATATATAAGTGGATCCCCAAACAGCTCAAAAAAATGGCCCCAAAAATGGGCTGCAGTAAATATTGCGGTCCTTTTGCTCCGCTATTCAGTTCTGACAGTTGACATTTGGTCACCTTACGGTATAGCATCATTATTCCTTAAACATAAAAAGTTTCTACTATTTTGCGGTGTTGTTCGCAAATTTGACACTTATTGCTCACTTCACAAAGTTTTTTATTCTTTGAGTTTTTTTATTATAGTTTATTGTAAGTGAGCGTTTTTAGCTTCAACTGAAACATGATAGAAATGACTTTTAGTGCCACTTTTCTTGGTTTTTTTGTTTGGCTCTGTGCGTCCATTTTTTATTTAATGTCATTGGTGCCAACACAACTTAATATTGCATGCATCAGCCTATGATACTTCACTGCAGGACGTAGGCCTCTCCTATTAACTATGATATACGCATTAGGAGGTAAATGCCCATAATCGCCACGCTAGCGATGGTAGTAATGTGTCTACTATGATGACGCTGCTGCCCATCATCAATCTTTTATCAAATAATGGTCAGTGATACTTCAATCCCTTAGTCGACTCTTACGACACCCGCAGGAGTTGGGGTGGTGACAAATGTATTCTTACTGCCCTCACCACACGGCCAACTTCATATTACGTAAATTATTTATTGTACAAAAAACAAAAATAACATTTTTGTAAATATACATATTTGCAAAAATGTTTTCTAGCTGCGCGGGTTTTGCGAACCCGTATTTGGTCTTTTACCACTTCTAGGCCTTTTACCTATGAAATTGGCGTTTTGTATGACGAATTTTGTGAAACGTCTATTTTGCATACAATTAATTTTATGTCAACGTCAAAATCAAAATAAAGCGAATTTTGTCAGTAATATTAGACACTTCTAAGGCGTATTTTGTATATGTCTAATTCATAAAACAAGGTATTATCATACATTTACCTATTCCAAACATGAACCGGAAGCATATGGCAAGAGTTTTCAAAGTTTACTTTTGGGTATTACTTAAGGGAAAAAACAATTATTAGCGTGAAAATACCTTTGTTCCACAGTGCACTGATGAAAATAAAAAAATATATCTAATTTATTCTTTAGATTAAAATAAAACTATGAAAAACGTATAAACTCGCTTATATTAATAAAATTTAACTTCATCCCGACGTTTCGAACACTTCACAGTGTTCGTGGTCTGCGAGCGACGACAATTAAATTAGGGATCAACTAATATCTATGACGAAAAACGCCAAATTCATAGGTACTCAATACAATACAATACAATACAATACTCTTTATTGCACACCTCGTAACATAAAAAAGAAGGTAACAAAACATTCGAATCTTAAAGGTAGAGGTAACACAACAAAACATTCTAATCTTATCGCTAAAGAGCGATCTCTTCCAGACAACCTTTGGGCAATGAAACAATGCAACCAGTAAAAAAACAGTAGGTGACTCAGGTAGGTACAGATGTAGTGAGAAATGACTTGCCTTCGGAAACGTTCGTCAACGTCATGCTGTTTCAGTCTATCTCACTGAGACTGACAGTAATAGCTGTCATGCTACTTCAGTCAGACTCGGTGACACTGCCTGAAACAGCATGTGTTTACGAACGTTTCCGAAGGCAAGTAATTTCTCACTACACCTGTAGTAGGTGGTACTCAGTATGAGTGACAATCGTTAAAATTTAAATCAATGTATTTGTTTTAGAACGATGAATCCGACGGCGGCGTCGAAGGCGGGCACACAGACGCAGCGGCCCTAGCCCTGATGCTGCAGGAACAGCTGGACGCCATCAACACGGAGATCCGGCTCATCCAGGAGGAGAAGCAGAGCACCGAGGCCAGGGCCGAGGAGCTGGAGTCCCGGGTCAGTTGGGGGACTTGGTTACTAGCTGATACACATCCATTAGGCACTGGTCTCGCGAGCTACTAAGCTATGAACTATGGGCTATAAACACGAACAAAAGATACGCGCTTCCGTGTAAATAAGAGAGACACGGTGATACTCGCCCGGCGTTAATAGCTGATAGCTGGGCGAGTATCTATGTTGCTGGTGTGTGTGCTGCCATCAAACTATAAAAAAGACAAATTTGTTTTTTATTATATAGAAAACCGGTTTATATTCCCACCATTTTATTTTATTTTTATTTTAGTTACATGGAAAACCAACAGCGCTATAATGTATCTATAAATAATAATAGAATCACAAAGCCAATTACAGGTTTTACCGGAAAACCGGTTAATAACAAGTAATTTTCATCACACTTGCTGTCTAAGCGCGCCGTTGCTTGCGCGCGTAGCGGGAGTAATAGAAAAGTGAAATTTCCTAGGGAGTCATAAAAATGTCAGTACGTCGTTAGACGCAGAGGCTAGTGCTGATACACATTAGGCGTGTGTGCTATCAAACTAGTTTAAAAAATAGAAGGCGGGCACACAGACGCAGCGGCACTAGCCCTGATGCTGCAGGAACAGCTGGACGCCATCAACACGGAGATCCGGCTCATCCAGGAGGAGAAGCAGAGCACCGAGGCCAGGGCCGAGGAGCTGGAGTCCCGGGTCAGTTGGGGGACTTGGTTACTAGCTGATACACATCCATTAGGCACTGGTCTCGCGAGCTACTAAGCTATGAACTATGGGCTATAAACACGAACAAAAGATACGCACTTCCGTGTAAATAACAAAAGACACGCACTTCCGTGTAAATAAGAGACACTTGGTTACTAGCTGATACACATTAGGCGTGTGTGCTATCAAACTAGTTTAAAAAATAGGGGGGGGGGACACATTTTTCAGACTTTGAAAGCTGATAAATCTCTTTTTTTTTTTATGAGATTTATTTTAAACCATTATATCATTTTCAAAGACCTTTCTATCGGACAGACGGACATGACGAATCTACGAGTATAAGGGTTCCGTTTTTGCCATTTTGGCTACGGAACCCTAAAAAGACAAACCAGTTTGGTATTATATAGAAAACCGGTTTATTTTCCCAACATTTTAGCGGAAAACCGGTTAATAACAAGTCATTTTCATCACACTTGCTGTCTAAGCGCGCCATTGCTTGCGTGCTTGGAGTAATAGAAAAGTGAAATTTCCTAGGGAGTAATAAAAATGTCAGTACGTCGTTAGACGCAGCGGCACTAGCCCTGATGCTGCAGGAACAGCTGGACGCCATCAACACGGAGATCCGGCTCATCCAGGAGGAGAAGCAGAGCACCGAGGCCAGGGCCGAGGAGCTGGAGTCCCGGGTCAGTTGGGGGACTTGGTTACTAGCTGATACACATCCATTAGGCACTGGTCTCGCGAGCTACTAAGCTATGAACTATGGGCTATAAACACGAACAAAAGATACGCGCTTCCGTGTAAATAAGAGAGACACGGTGATACTCGCCCGGCGTTAATAGCTGATAGCTGGGCGAGTATCTATGTTGCTGGTGTGTGTGCTGCCATCAAACTATAAAAAAGACAAATTTGTTTTTTATTATATAGAAAACCGGTTTATATTCCCACCATTTTATTTTATTTTTATTTTAGTTACATGGAAAACCAACAGCGCTATAATGTATCTATAAATAATAATAGAATCACAAAGCCAATTACAGGTTTTACCGGAAAACCGGTTAATAACAAGTAATTTTCATCACACTTGCTGTCTAAGCGCGCCGTTGCTTGCGCGCGTAGCGGGAGTAATAGAAAAGTGAAATTTCCTAGGGAGTCATAAAAATGTCAGTACGTCGTTAGACGCAGAGGCTAGTGCTGATACACATTAGGCGTGTGTGCTATCAAACTAGTTTAAAAAATAGAAGGCGGGCACACAGACGCAGCGGCACTAGCCCTGATGCTGCAGGAACAGCTGGACGCCATCAACACGGAGATCCGGCTCATCCAGGAGGAGAAGCAGAGCACCGAGGCCAGGGCCGAGGAGCTGGAGTCCCGGGTCAGTTGGGGGACTTGGTTACTAGCTGATACACATCCATTAGGCACTGGTCTCGCGAGCTACTAAGCTATGAACTATGGGCTATAAACACGAACAAAAGATACGCACTTCCGTGTAAATAACAAAAGACACGCACTTCCGTGTAAATAAGAGACACTTGGTTACTAGCTGATACACATTAGGCGTGTGTGCTATCAAACTAGTTTAAAAAATAGGGGGGGGGACACATTTTTCAGACTTTGAAAGCTGATAAATCTCTTTTTTTTTTTATGAGATTTATTTTAAACCATTATATCATTTTCAAAGACCTTTCTATCGGACAGACGGACATGACGAATCTACGAGTATAAGGGTTCCGTTTTTGCCATTTTGGCTACGGAACCCTAAAAAGACAAACCAGTTTGGTATTATATAGAAAACCGGTTTATTTTCCCAACATTTTAGCGGAAAACCGGTTAATAACAAGTCATTTTCATCACACTTGCTGTCTAAGCGCGCCATTGCTTGCGTGCTTGGAGTAATAGAAAAGGGAAATTTCCTAGGGAGTAATAAAAATGTCAGTACGTCGTTAGACGCAGCGGCACTAGCCCTGATGCTGCAGGAACAGCTGGACGCCATCAACACGGAGATCCGGCTCATCCAGGAGGAGAAGCAGAGCACCGAGGCCAGGGCCGAGGAGCTGGAGTCCCGGGTCAGTTGGGGGACTTGGTTACTAGCTGATACACATCCATTAGGCACTGGTCTCGCGAGCTACTAAGCTATGAACTATGGGCTATAAACACGAACAAAAGATACGCACTTCCGTGTAAATAACAAAAGACACGCACTTCCGTGTAAATAAGAGACACTTGGTTACTAGCTGATACACATTAGGCGTGTGTGCTATCAAACTAGTTTAAAAAATAGGGGGGGGGACACATTTTTCAGACTTTGAAAGCTGATAAATCTCTTTTTTTTTTTATGAGATTTATTTTAAACCATCATATCATTTTCAAAGACCTTTCTATCGGACAGACGGACATGACGAATCTACGAGTATAAGGGTTCCGTTTTTGCCATTTTGGCTACGGAACCCTAAAAAGACAAACCAGTTTGGTATTATATAGAAAACCGGTTTATTTTCCCAACATTTTAGCGGAAAACCGGTTAATAACAAGTCATTTTCATCACACTTGCTGTCTAAGCGCGCCATTGCTTGCGTGCTTGGAGTAATAGAAAAGTGAAATTTCCTAGGGAGTAATAAAAATGTCAGTGTCACATTAGGCGTGTGTGCTGCCATCAAACTAGTTTAAAAAATAGAAGGCGGGCACACAGACGCAGCGGCACTAGCCCTGATGCTGCAGGAACAGCTGGACGCCATCAACACGGAGATCCGGCTCATCCAGGAGGAGAAGCAGAGCACCGAGGCCAGGGCCGAGGAGCTGGAGTCCCGGGTCAGTTGGGGGACTTGGTTACTAGCTGATACACATCCATTAGACACTGGTCTCGCGAGCTACTAAGCTATGAACTATGGGCTAAACACGAACAAAAGATACGCACTTCCGTGTAAATAAGAGAGACACGGTGATACTCGCCCGGCGTTAATAGCTGATAGCTGGGCGAGTATCTATAAGCTGCTGGTGTGTGTGCTGCCATCAAACTATAAAAAAGACAAATTTGTTATGAAATAAAACTATGAAAACGGATAAACTCGCGTATATTAACTAATTTTAACTTCATCCGCAGACCACGAACCCTGTAAAGTGTTCGAAACGTCGGAATGAAGTTAAAATTAGTTAATATACGCGAGTTTATCTGTTTTCATAGTTTTATTTCATGAGTAATCCTCGCGGTAACCGAAGAAAATATTATAGACAAATTTGTTTTTTATTATATAGAAAACCGGTTTATATTCCCAACATTTTAGCGGAAAACCGGTTAATAACAAGTAATTTTCATCACACTTGCTGTCTAAGCGCGCCATTGCTTGCGTGCTTGGAGTAATAGAAAAGTGAAATTTCCTAGGGAGTAATAAAAATGTCAGTACGTCGTTAGACGCAGCGGCACTAGCCCTGATGCTGCAGGAACAGCTGGACGCCATCAACACGGAGATCCGGCTCATCCAGGAGGAGAAGCAGAGCACCGAGGCCAGGGCCGAGGAGCTGGAGTCCCGGGTCAGTTGGGGGACTTGGTTACTAGCTGATACTCATCCATTAGACACTGGTCTCGCGAGCTACTAAGCTATGAACTATGGGCTAAACACGAACAAAAGATACGCACTTCCGTGTAAATAAGAGAGACACGGTGATACTCGCCCGGCGTTAATAGCTGATAGCTGGGCGAGTATCTATAAGCTGCTGGTGTGTGTGCTGCCATCAAACTATAAAAAAGACAAATTTGTTATGAAATAAAACTATGAAAACGGATAAACTCGCGTATATTAACTAATTTTAACTTCATCCGCAGACCACGAACCCTGTAAAGTGTTCGAAACGTCGGAATGAAGTTAAAATTAGTTAATATACGCGAGTTTATCTGTTTTCATAGTTTTATTTCATGAGTAATCCTCGCGGTAACCGAAGAAAATATTATAGACAAATTTGTTTTTTATTATATAGAAAACCGGTTTATATTCCCAACATTTTAGCGGAAAACCGGTTAATAACAAGTAATTTTCATCACACTTGCTGTCTAAGCGCGCCATTGCTTGCGTGCTTGGAGTAATAGAAAAGTGAAATTTCCTAGGGAGTAATAAAAATGTCAGTACGTCGTTAGACGCAGCGGCACTAGCCCTGATGCTGCAGGAACAGCTGGACGCCATCAACACGGAGATCCGGCTCATCCAGGAGGAGAAGCAGAGCACCGAGGCCAGGGCCGAGGAGCTGGAGTCCCGGGTCAGTTGGGGGACTTGGTTACTAGCTGATACACATCCATTAGGCACTGGTCTCGCGAGCTACTAAGCTATGAACTATGGGCTATAAACACGAACAAAAGATACGCGCTTCCGTGAAAATAAGAGAGACACGGTGATACTCGCCCCGCGTTAATAGCTGATAGCTGGGCGAGTATCTATGTGCTGCTGGTGTGTGTCACATCATCACATCATCAGCCTGTGATAGTCCACTGCTGGACGTAGGCCTCTCCTATTAACTATGCGGTGTGTGTGCTGCCATCAAACTATAAAAAAGACAAACCAGTTTTTTATTATAGAAAACCGGTTTATATTCCCATCATTTTACCGGAAAACCGGTTAATAACAAGTAATGTTGAATTGAATGTTCATCACACTTGTAGTAGTAGTAGTAAAACACTTTATTGCACAAAAACACAGAAAACAAAAAAAAAACAGTATGAATATTACACAGATTTGTACAAAGGCGAACTTATCCCATTAAGGGATCTCTTCCAGTTAACCTTTGAGCAATTGAAGGAGAACTGGAGATGGTAGACATCCGTAAAGGACACACTTGCTGTATTAGCGCGCCATTGCTTACGCGCGTAGCGGGAGTAATAGAAAAGTGAAATTTCCTAGGGAGTAATAAAAATGTCAGTACGTCGTTAGACGCAGCGGCCCTAGCCCTGATGCTGCAGGAACAGCTGGACGCCATCAACACGGAGATCCGGCTCATCCAGGAGGAGAAGCAGAGCACCGAGGCCAGGGCCGAGGAGCTGGAGTCCCGGGTCAGTTGGGGGACTTGGTTACTAGCTGATACACATCCATTAGGCACTGGTCTCGCGAGCTACTAAGCTATGAACTTTGGGCTATAAACACGAAGAAAAGATACGCACTTCCGTGTAAATAAGAGACACTTGGTTACTAGCTGATACACATTAGGCGTGTGTGCTATTAAACTAGTTTAAAAAATAGAGGGGGGGGACACATTTTTCAGACTTTGAAAGCTGATAAATCTCTTTTTTTTTTATGAGATTTATTTTAAACTATCATATCATTTTCAAAGACCTTCTATCGGACAGACGGACATGACGAATCTACGAGTATAAGGGTTCCGTTTTTGCCATTTTGGCTACGGAACCCTAAAAAGACAAACCAGTTTGGTATTATATAGAAAACCGGTTTATTTTCCCAACATTTTAGCGGAAAACCGGTTAAAAACAAGTAATTTTCATCACACTTGCTGTCTAAGCGCGCCATTGCTTGCGTGCTTGGAGTAATAGAAAAGTGAAATTTCCTAGGGAGGAATAAAAATGTCAGTGTCACATTAGGCGTGTGTGCTGCCATCAAACTAGTTTAAACAATAGAAGGAGGGCACACAGACGCAGCGGCCCTAGCCCTGATGCTGCAGGAACAGCTGGACGCCATCAACACGGAGATCCGGCTCATCCAGGAGGAGAAGCAGAGCACCGAGGCCAGGGCCGAGGAGCTGGAGTCCCGGGTCAGTTGGGGGACTTGGTTACTAGCTGATACACATCCATTAGGCACTGGTCTCGCGAGCTACTAAGCTATGAACTATGGGCTATAAACACGAACAAAAGACACGCACTTCCGTGTAAATAAGAGAGACACGGTGATACTCGCCCGGCGTTAATAGCTGATAGCTGGGCGAGTATCTATGCTGCTGGTGTGTGTGCTGCCATCAAACTATA
Organism: Thaumatotibia leucotreta; assembly: GCA_025490895.1. Taxonomy (NCBI): domain Eukaryota; kingdom Metazoa; phylum Arthropoda; class Insecta; order Lepidoptera; family Tortricidae; genus Thaumatotibia; species Thaumatotibia leucotreta. The sequence continues at coordinate 39,438 of JALPQI010010956.1, forward strand.
AAAAAGACAAACCAGTTTTTTATTATAGAAAACCGGTTTATATTCCCAACATTTTAGCGGAAAACCGGTTAATAACAAGTAATGTTCATCACACTTGCAGTAGTAGTAGTAAAACACTTTATTGCACAAAAACACAGGAAACAAAAAAAAACAGTATGAATATTACACAGATTTGTACAAAGGCGAACTTATCCCATTAAGGGATCTCTTCCAGTTAACCTTTGAGCAATTGAAGGAGAACTGGAGATGGTAGACATCCGTAAAGGACACACTTGCTGTATTAGCGCGCCATTGCTTGCGCGCGTAGCGGGAGTAATAGAAAAGTGAAAGTTCCTAGGGAGTAATAAAAATGTCAGTACGTCGTTAGACGCAGCGGCACTAGCCCTGATGCTGCAGGAACAGCTGGACGCCATCAACACGGAGATCCGGCTCATCCAGGAGGAGAAGCAGAGCACCGAGGCCAGGGCCGAGGAGCTGGAGTCCCGGGTCAGTTGGGGGACTTGGTTACTAGCTGATACACATTAGGCGTGTGTGCTATCAAACTAGTTTAAAAAATAGAGGGAGGGACACATTTTTCAGACTTTGAAAGCTGATAAATCTCTTTTTTTTTTATGAGATTAATTTTAAACCATCATATCATTTTCAAAGACCTTTCTATCGGACAGACGGACATGACGAATCTACGAGTATAAGGGTTCCGTTTTTGCCATTTTGGCTACGGAACCCTAAAAAGACAAACCAGTTTGGTATTATATAGAAAACCGGTTTATATTCCCACCATTTTAGCGGAAAACCGGTTAATAACAAGTAATTTTCATCACACTTGCTGTCTAAGCGCGCCATTGCTTGCGTGCTTGGAGTAATAGAAAAGTGAAATTTCCTAGGGAGTAATAAAAATGTCAGTACGTCGTTAGACGCAGAGGCTAGTACTGATACACATTAGGCGTGTGTGCTGCTATCAAACTAGTTTAAAAAATAGAAGGCGGGCATACAGACGCAGCAGCCCTAGCCCTGATGCTGCAGGAACAGCTGGACGCCATCAACACGGAGATCCGGCTCATCCAGGAGGAGAAGCAGAGCACCGAGGCCAGGGCCGAGGAGCTGGAGTCCCGGGTCAGTTGGGGGACTTGGTTACTAGCTGATACACATCCAATAGGCGTGTGTACAGTCACCACATGGGAATGTTGAGCCACTTGGCAATGGATGCAATTTGGTCGTGTAATATTATGGGCTCGGTATTTTTCGTTAGTAGGCACGATCGCGACATGACCGATGTTCCCCGATGATATGTCAGTCAAATACGAATCATTGTTGCGTTAAAATTTCAGTGTGTCAAAACTAGTTGAAATAATAAAAATTTCCTCGTCTACGAGAATTAAGGATTAGTCATCGGCCATTATTAGACGCTAGATGTCGTTGTTCCTAGAGGAAACTGGATAACGACAGTTCTACATAGATTTGTTTAAAACCGTTTAGTCATTTATTCGTATTTGCTTCAAATCGGAAGCCATGATTTATCTGATATTAATAGGCGAGGTACTTTTTCCATTCATATTTATATAAATAGGCATGTTATCGAGCAATTTTAAATAATTTTTTTGACAGAGACAAATGCTATTACTGTCTTTATTATCATTCGATACAGCTCAGGTTGGCGTTAGTTGAAAACTTATGTGAGTCCCGGGTCAGTTGGTACACTGTTGGTTACTAGCTGACACACATTCATTAGGCGTGTGTGCTGCCATCAAACTAGTTTAAAAAATAGAAGGCAGGCACACAGACGCAGCAGCCCTAGCCCTGATGCTGCAGGAACAGCTGGACGCCATCAACACGGAGATCCGGCTCATCCAGGAGGAGAAGCAGAGCACCGAGGCCAGGGCCGAGGAGCTGGAGTCCCGGGTCAGTTGGGGGACTTGGTTACTAGCTGATACACATCCATTAGGCACTGGTCTCGCGAGCTACTAAGCTATGAACTATGGGCTATAAACACGAACAAAAGATACGCGCTTCCGTGTAAATAAGAGACACGGCGATACTCGCCCGGCGTATTAACGAGAGAGAGCGTTAACAGCTATCAGCTATTAAGCTGATAGCTGTTAACGCTCTCTCTTTTTGGTGTGTGTGCTGCTATCAAACTATAAAAAAGACAAACCAGTTTTTTATTGTATAGAAAACCGGTTTATATAAATAATAATAATAATAAATATCTTGGGACATCTTACACAAATCGACCTAGTCCCACGGTAAGCTCAATTAAGGCTTGTGATGTGGGTACCAGGCGACGGTATATATAATAGATAGATACATATAGATACTTAAATACATACACAGCCATGACCAAGGAACAAATATTTGTGGTATACACAAATAATGCCCTCGCCGGGATTCGAACCCGGAACATCCAGCTTCGTAGGCAGGGTCACTACCAAGTACCAACTAGGCTATGGAGGCTGACAAAGCTTAAACGCCGGTTAATAACATGTAATTTAGACGAAATCTGGTATAAATTTCTTCTGAAGTAAATTCGGATTTAAGCCAGCATTGCACGATATTGTGCGTCATCAACTGATTATTAATTAGCATCAGCGCTCAAAAACCAACTCAATTGTATCTTCCTACCGTATACAGTGTGTTATGACCCAGACTTTTTCGGAAATGGGTAATAATACGCATTACTGGCAATCGTTTTCAAGTATTAAGAGTCGACAAATATTTAAATGAACGGTACAATTAATTTTATCTCCTTCGAACGATCAATGTAACGCGTGTCCTGCTTAATTGTCAACCGCTGCGAGTGACTGCGGACTGTCATTGTCAAGCGCTAATTAACGATTCCTTTTAAAGCACATTCTTCTCACTTAACTTTTCTCAGACAGTCAATTACGTTTAAAAATAGAATTTTTAAATAAATAATTCTCACGCCTTAGCTAAAAATCTCCATCTCAATCCTCGGTTTCAATAAAAGCCTGCATAATGTAAGCACATTTTATATTTACAACCGGTTATTTTTGGAGTCGGTGCTAGCCTCAAACAAACCTGATCTAGCCTCGTCCTGCCCAATGTGATTTATAAAGGAGATATTAAATTTTTGGCAAATAATTAATGTATAGCTTGTTTAGGTTGAGGTTACACTCAAAATTATTGATCTTTATGTAAAATGTAGAACAAAACAATAGCGACTATATTTTCAAACTCATTAGCTTTAAATTTCAATACCTCAAACTTTATATGACGGGCAGGACGACGCTAGAGTCCAACGCGACACATTCCATAACTTGCACCGATTTAATAAGCTGGCTAGAACCTTCCACGTGCCCTTCAAAAGCTGGTGAGAGCGTGTCCAGTAACATTGGTGGTGTGTTAGCAGGTGGGCAGCTACGAGCACATGAACGTGGTGTCGCGACGCGGAGACTCGCCGCCGCTCGCCGCGTCGCCTTCGCGGCCACATCTCGCACCCATACACAAGTACCATACGGTAAGTTTTATGCTTCGGTTTCAAATATGCGAACGAATAAAATTTTTCGAAATCTTTTGAGGCACCAAAGTCTTTATTTTTGATGTAAATGGGAACAATAGCCATAAACTACACATATAGTTTACTGTAACTATAAAAATAATGCCTAGCTGTTGCATTATTTTGTAAGTTTCCACCAGTAAAGGAACGTTATCATAAAGTTTCTGTCAAATTAACCGGTTTATAACATTTAAAACCGGTTCATTCCTGCAGAGGTCTACTTCCCACTTGGTTCTCAAGTTGAAAACGTTATGACGTTTCGGAGTAAAATCGATCTAGCTTGATCTTTGAACTGGAAAAACTGAAATTTTTAAGTTAATGTCATTACGCGGAGAATCAATGCATACCTGCATTATTAATAAATATTATGTTTTAAATTAGGTCAGATTAATACGTAGAGCACTTCATATCTAGAAAAAAATGTGTTCCATTTATAAAGCGATCTTATCAGCGTATCTAAAGGTAGTGTGAGAGACGAATATACAAGTTCGAGGATATGAGGATAAGTAAAAATAATATGTAAAATTGTATTGATTTTAATTCTTACAGTTATAATCAGCCCTTAAATCCCTAAATCTTAGTCACATACATATTGTAGATTGTTATTACCATAATGTTATTTTAACCTCCTGCCTACATCTGTCCTACCCAAAGGACATAAGACACAATCAATTTTTTTACTCTATGTCAATTAGACAAATTTCAAATTTGATTTGGCAAATTGTGACGTAATATAGGCACGAGGTTAAATTATTTTTGTGCGATATTAATATATTTAATATTATGTATTTAGTTAGGTATTACCTTATTATTAAGATAAATAAATAATTTAGATTTATCAAACTGGTTCTTGATTATTGTGTTGATTGTTCGAAATATTATTATTATGCAGGCCTCCTCAAACTTTATGCGTGTTAAAATATGAAACCATTCGTTTATTTTAACTATTAAGTTTCCCTAGAATTTAGTAAAATTTTTGACCGATTGCAAGGTATTAAAATTATTGTATTTTTATAATTGGTTGTCGAGTTTCCATTTGACAAAATTTAAGGAGGCCTGAACATATGTTAATTTACATCAATCCCGTCCATACTTTTTATAATCTGTTTTATTGTACTACTTACTAAAAGGATACTTTGCGTCATTTACGTCGGTTGGTTTTAACTGCTGGCAATCTACGTAAATGCCGACGATACTTTTTACTTGCCATCGATGTGACTAAAGCTATAAGGATACGTTGTTACTTATTTCGTAGAACGTAGTGGTTATATCGTCTTTGGCTCTATAGGCGCCAGCGTCGATGTCCCCGGCGCACTCGCATTACCGCCCGCCGCCATCGTCGGAAAGTCTGCCTTCCAGCCAGGTCTGTCGCCGCTTATCAACGCTAGGCTTTTGTCACATTCGTATGTACACGGTTGAGAAGACACAACGTTGCTTAGTTAGTAAAAAATAATCACCAAAAGAAAAAATTAAACCGATTTCCCCAAGATCCCATTATCAGATCCCGACTTGGTGCCAATGGGACCATCTCAGGACTGTACTTCGCACCTTTAGAATGAAAGTGACCTAATTAAAAATTTTGGAATGATGAATTATGTACCTAATTAAAGACACCTAAAAGCTTAACATTCCTTATTCGAAAATTTAGGATTAGGTCACTTTCATTCTAAAGGTGCGATTTATTCGTTTAAAAAACATTTAGAGCATTGGTTCACGATTCTCGGAGATATCGAGTAACATACGTACAAAAGAAATTCTGTCGCATTGGGACGGTCAAACATATTATCATCCTTTTATGCTTAAGAACTTCAATGGGCGAAACAATTCAATACACTATTTAAAAAAAAAAAAATGTTTTCCTAAGAAAAACCGATTCGTTAACCGGTTTGGTAAAGTACATTTTAATAATCACCATCAAGTCGTTGCGGAAGCGGAACAATCATTGAGAATATCTAAAAGTATTACCGGATCTACGAGTATAAATTAGTTAACCGATACACTAACCAATGTAGCAGGTTCCATCCGTCTAGTTGATGAGCGATGTTGAGTATATTCGATCCAGGGATATTACTTTTCGGGCTACTTCAAAGTGATGACGTGATAAAAATGATGATACCTAACCGTACCAAATATTAACCAGGTACTACTAGTGGTTGATACGAAATTTGGTAAGACTTATTGCAGCAACGTTGCGTCTTTTTACTGGAATTTAGTTTGCAGTGAACACTTGCACACAATGCCTTCAAGAAATCGGCTTTAACTGCAATATTGTACGTCATTATTTGCTGAGTGAACACCAAATGTATTTAGAATTACTTTAAATATGTAATAGAGTATAATTAAACAATTTATGTTAAATATAGAATATATTATATACTTATATTATATGCTGGAACCTATCTCCTAAGTTAAATGTATATAACTAGTTAGTAATATTTTAACTATGTACCTCTCACTTCTTATTTGCTTTAGATTATTAAATCAGATTAGCATATAAATAAACATCTATTGTTAGTTTGTTATACTATTCCTATAATTTGTAGCACATATTTAAAAAAGTATAATGGTTGACATCGTATTATTGTCAAATTAAATTTAACACTAGCGTCAATATATTATTATAACATATGATATAGAATAGAAACAGTAGGTACTGCTTCAACATGGTTATTTCAGAATGCTTTGCACAAAGCACAGCACTGCTTAAAAGTAGTTAGGCGATGCTTTAATATGTTACCTATATGTGAAATACTACCCAATGGTCATAATTACAAAAAAAACAACGGATTCCAAGTGCCTGC
>JALPQI010010957.1:0-37035 GCA_025490895.1 Thaumatotibia leucotreta
CTGCATTTTTTCATCTATGAATCGGTAAAGTAACAATAGTACATTTCCTAACTAGTGCGGGAAAACTTTTTTTCGGCGTGGGTGAAAGTTGGAGCCCAAGTGAAACGAGGGCGACAATCACCCGAGTGAAAAAAAAGTTTTTGCACGTTTAAGGGACGATTTTTTTCATAAGAAGAAGTGCGTCAAAAAGAGAAATTACCGCGCGCGAAGCGTGCGGAAAGTTCGTTTTTTCACACTACTTAGGAAAAAATATTTTTTTAATATGACGATGATGATGTCCAGCGACACCCGAACAATTAAAAAAACCTAGTCTTTATCGGTTTCTTGGCGTGCATGGGAGGAGGGTGCAATCCCCCAAATAGATATATACATATGAGTACTTAAGCATGTATGTACGGAACAAATATTTGTGATAATCAAATACACAAATAATGCCGACGCGGGATTCGAATCCGAAAGCTCCAGCTTCATAGGCTGGGTCACTACCAACTAGGCTACGGAGGCTGATAAAAAATTGCTCATAACCCTAAAGCCTATCGCGTATGTTATTGGTCCATTAAATAAAACATGACATGCCTCATAATAGCACGGGTCTCTTGACAATACTTTAAAAGAATACAACTATACGTTTCCTTGTTCACTACTCCTGATCTGATTGGCACTCTTGGGAAATAAATCCATGCCAACAATTATCTGATGAGTGATGACAAAGCCAGTCTTGTATAATGGTTATTGATAAATGTTTGTGCAAGCAACAAGATAACAGATTATCAGTATAGTGCAGCAATTGATTTAATTCGGAATATGTATTGTATCAAATTATACTTAAAATGGAGCGAAGACCTGGTAAAGGTTGCGGGTGTCCAATGGATGCGGACAGCTCACGACCGATCTTTGTGGAACTCTCTGGGGGAGGCCTATTTCCAGCAGTGGACGTCAATTGGCTGATGATGATGATGAAGAAGATGATGATGATGATGATAATTAAAATGTATTTTTGTGATAATTTCTTCGGTTACCGCGAGGATTACACATGAAATAAAACTATGAAAACCGATAAACTCGCGTATGGCGTAGGGTTCGGATGTCATCCGCAGGTCACGCGGATAAAGCTGTAAAGTGTTCGAAACATCGAAATGAAGTTAAAGTTAGTTAATATGTGCGAGGTTATCCGTTTTCATAGTTTTATTTTATGTATTTTTGTGATTTTATCTTTTAAAGTGTACTTAAAAATTATAATTCGTTTACTAGTAATGTGCCGTTATATCAGTAACTTTCCCAATATTGTACGGGAAATCGGAAAATGCCGTAGTAATATTGGGGATTCACCAGGATTATCAATTCCCTGACCTGACCGCTGACCGCAGAACGTTTCTAGTGTGGCAAATCCTTAAGCCCAAAGACAAACTGTTCGATTCCACATTTTTACCAATAACAATCGATTTATAAAAAGCCCCGCACAGCAAAACTCTGGAATGATTTATCGTCTGTAGTATTTTCGGACCGTTACGATCTTCAAACCTTCAAGGAAAGAGCGTATTCCCAACTTAAAGGTCGGCAACGCACTTATATATAATACCACGGGGTGTTGTCCATGGGTGATGGTGATCGCTTACCATCAGGCGATACGTCTGCTCGCTCACCTCCAATTGAATAAAAAATATATCAATATAACCAGATCCACACACGAAAGCTAGCCGATAGACAAGTTCCAACACAAACGGACTAACAAGCTACCGTCCAACCTCTTATTTACTGCGACGGTAATGGTCGACCGTCAATTACGCACGTCGCAAGTGGGAACGACGGGAAATCCCGTCGGGGAAGGAAGTGTAAGGAAATGGAAATTGTTATGAAAAGGGTTAGGTTTCTGGTTGACTGTTGGGGCTAATTTGTTGACTAAATAATTCTTAGTGCGAAATGGTTTCTGTTTCTTTTAGAATTTATCTTTTGCTAAACAATTTATTTCATGTTGGTAAATATTTTATAACCTAAATTAAATTAAGTAATAAAATAATACTCATTATCTGATCTCTTGTTTATCAATTGAGTTTTTTGATAAATATGACAAAGTAATTGAATGCTAATAAACTCACAGCTTCGTTTTTGTGACAAATACGGTGTGATCTGTACTTTGTTTGGTTAGGTATTTAACTATATTCTGCGAGATCTAAGACTAAACTTTTGTCAGTTAATCCTTAAGTATGAGGGTAAGACTCACCATTTTTCCGATAGTCTTAACGGCTTATAAGGCTCATTTCTTAACTTTCAAATGTTCATTTTTAGTCATCGGATACTGTAAATGTAAACAATCTTGTAGTATATTTTTATTTAAATATATGCGTTTATAAATCCAAACAAAGCACTTAATTATTAAGATAGGTAATTAAAACACATCATACTTTTTTATATATAATGTTTAGTATTTTACGAGTATCTAAGTATTTAATCGAAAACGCTCTTTAGTCTTTAATCTACTGGCATCTTAGGTTGCCGAGAAATTTGTCCAAGAAATGTAAATGTAGAACAATGGTCTCATTTTTCCAGACGCTACGGAGTGGTAGAAGGTCGGTTCTGCTTCGAAGGTGGCTCCCACTGCGGCAAGGGCGAGGGTTTGCACGTACTCATCACCGATCAGGCCCAGGACATCACTGACGGCTTTGACGCTGCTGCCCATGGGAACCCTAGAGGCCCGGCGTCTAGGAAGAGTGGAGGTTAATTTTTAAGCTGCTTTTGTTATTGTCTTAAGTGATTCATGACTCGTTAATGAGTCTGTTAATCAAAAAAAGAATGTTGCTCTCGCATTGTCCTATTCAGATATCAAAATTATTGTTTCTCGGACGTTGCATTATCATCATCAATCGTCCAAAATAGACACATTAGTTCAGTATAAAAAATATTCAGTTTGCAACAGTTAATAAATGAGTCTCAAATAACTTATTGTCGTAAAATATAAAATATGAAGTAGGTATCCGAATTGAAAAATTATTGCTTATCAGCATAGGTTTCTTTTGCTGTGATCTGTGCCATATTCCTGGAAATGCTTCAAGATCGATTTAATTTCAAGATATGACCCAGACTCTGCGCGTAATATTTTGCAAGACAGTAAAATAAAGCAGTAAAAGGAATGATCCAGTAAAAATGTTAACAATCAAATTTATTTCCCCAGGCGCTGACAGGAATCGTCCCGACACCCGATTGTCAGACTTAAATGCAGACCAATCGATACCAGACACGGGATTGTATGAAGAAAACTTCTTCGGAGAGGACTGCGGAGAAGTCTCGCCTTTCTGGCCATCGGATGAAAGGCGAGGATTCGATGACCACAACTGCAAAGGATGCGAAGAAAGTGCAAGACCTCCATGGAGCGGCGCCGACCATGTTACTTTAGAGAGATGCAGCAATTGCGTAACAAAATTAGGCACAATGACCCGATCCTCAACTGTCGCACTTACTCCTGGCACGCAATTCAATCCAGCTTGGACGATGGAAGCAGTACCAGAAAGTGCCAGTGGCTCTGACAATTCTTCGAACTGCACAGAATATTTGACGCCTAGGGCAATAAGGAAGAGTCTAGAAGCCAATCAGAACAAAGATTGGGCGCCACAAAGACCACCTAAGCCTGCAAGGCTAGAAGAGATGAAACCACCAGCTCCACTACCTGTCACTACTTGTACTTGCGCAAGTGATCGAAATACTGCCGTTAATGCTAATAATCCCAAAGTCGGGCCTTATGAAAATTATGACGTTCCTAAAACTACTCATGTTGAGGTAAGTATACGTATTATGTATCTAAACTGCGTAGGCCTTAAAATATTCTTAGGATATAAATATTATTAACTTACATAATTTATCATTTCTTACAGGTTGAAAGTGCAAATGAATATTACGATACACCAAAAAGAATAAAGAAAGCACTCGCTGAAGATCTATTCCAAGTCACCAAAAACTCTGCACCTGGTAATCTAGTACTAAAGAAAAATTGTGGATGCATTTTAAAATTTGGATCCAAAAAGAAACCAGTCATAGTCGAATGCGACGAAAACATTCAGCCAGTTGAGTGTCCGTGTCAGAAAGTAACAAACTGGGCAAATAACCTTATTAGTCTTCCTTATTGCAAAAGAAGTGTAAATTATGACAAAGTAAATACAGAAGTTCTTACTGCCCAGAAAACAGAAGAAATGGCTCTTTATGCTACTGTTGATGTTTCACGTAAAGCGAATAGGCAAATTTCAATAGCCGAGAAAGATAGTGTGCATGATTGCAGTGAAACACCATTAATGAATTATGAAAACTTAGGCCCAAAGGGTGAGGAATTTGAAGACCCTTATGCAAACTACGAAAATCTTGAGTTTGCTTTGTCATTGGAATACTATGAAAACGCAAAAGATTTGTTGAAGAAAGCAGGTGTAACGCAAAAGGAATTAGATGCGTTGAGCGCTAATGTTGATTTTGCGGAAGTTGCACTTCCGCCTAAACCAAAACATTGTGCAAAATGTGGTCACTCAACAAAACACCAAACTATGAAAAAGAATAAAAGCGATGAATATTTACTCATGGAACCTCCCAAAGATATCAAACGAGAATTATGTCGGACAACAGGCCCAAATCCAGGCTACACTCCAATGTCACCAAATCCTAATTGGTCTCAAAGCTTAAGGCACCCACTGCAAAAACTTCAAAGAGTTGAAATTGAAAAATCGTTAAGCATACCAACTCTTAATGCCGGTACAATTAGGGCAGAAAGCTTTGATATCACATTGAGTAATAATAATAAAGAAGTAATTCAAAAACGATCTAGCTCAGTCGATTCAGCGAGACTTCTAGAAGACTTAAAAGAATTTGATAGCAGTATTGGCAGTCACGCTACGTCTTCTTCTTTAGAAACATTAAGAAACTTAGCCATTGAGAACAGAAGAACATCCTCACCTTGCGACAATGTGAGAGATTGTTGTGATCATGATTGTTGCAAGTCATCAGATTCTGAAAATAAAACATCTGAAGGTAGTTCGAAAGATGTGCCTCATTTGCGGAATAAACATATGGACAATGCTCAAATTAAGAGGTCATCAAGCGTCCCTTGCAAGTCAGGAGGGAATAGAGATTCGTCAAGTTCAAACGATTCAGGAGTCTCAAGTTGCTCAATGAAACAAGGTCCTGAATTTAATGAATTTGAGATGCCACTTACGTCCGGGCATTCCAGGTATCAGTACATGGCACAAAGAAGAATGAGAGGAAGTGCCACAGGCTGCTTGCATTCTTCTCTTCCTAGAAAGTCGAAGTCCTCAGACCCGCTAAGAGACATGACAATGCAGATCCACAAAGCTAATGTGCCGGCAAAATCTTCTTCAGCGGAAGCAGAAGTCCCTGTGCTTCCTCCAAAACAATTTAAAGGCGAGTATTTTAACCTATTTAACCATACGTTTCAGTGCAAGCGGAAAAGTACCTTGTCACATCTTTCAAAATAAACCTTATAATGTTCTTTAATAAAGTACATTTTAAATACCGTAACTAGGTATATTCCCGTTTTCACTGATACATATTTATGCAAACACTCATTCTAGTAAAACTATTTTATCTGCAGACGGATACTTTTAACATTTACATCACTAACGGCCTGTTTCAGAATCTCCAGTTAAAGCTATCTGTCAGATAAAAAATAACACTATCTCTTTCTTTCACCTGGAGGAATAAAGAGATCGTGTTATTTTTATCTGACAGATAGCTTTAACTGGAGATTGTGAAACAGGCCCTAAGACTACGTGTAATCAGTCAGTTAACTGTGTTTTATGATCTTATAATTTAAATTTTAATGAAAGTAATTTGTTTATTACAGGAGTCATGGACACCCACAGCACGTCAAGTGGAACTTCTGATATGTCGGATTATATCGAAACACTTTCACTGACGTCGTCACATTCATCTTCTGATAACCCAAATTTGAGGTAAGATTAATCATCAAAAAATACTGGTGCAAAAATAAGTTCAAATGCTACTGCATAGCTCTACTTTTATTAACAAACTGGTAGTGACAAACAACATATTGAAGTTAATATGACGTTTTAATTATTGAAGCTTTTAAGTCTATGAATGACATTCAATCTTATTACCTATTAACCCATCGAATGACACTTTGCATTGGTCGAAAAGTTATAGTGTGATCTGATGAAAATGTCTGTAGATTCTCACAATCAAGTTTATTGTCATATAACTGGTATTTGTCTTTCTGTACCTATAATATATTTCGACCTTTCTTTAAATATATATTTGTTGTTAGCACGTAATATCATCATCATCTTAGAAAATAACATATTTTTTTATTGTTGCGTATGTTTTGTATTTCTAATTGCAATACGAATTTCCAGATTGGCTCGGCAACCGACGACGACGCTACGACCACGATCCGGTAAAGAGTACCACAATCTGGATCCCATCATCACCTCTATGTACAAAAACGGGAAGGAACTCTCAAACTACACCAATTTACCCTAAAATTAACGAATTTAATTTACTGACGTTATTTTTTTTAAATAATAATGTTACCATTGTGTTGAATCCTGTTGATAATTTGTTACCAGAGATAAGACAGAACAATCTTTTGATAAATGAGAATTTTGTATTTGCAGTACTCATATGGCTTGACATATCTTGTACTCCAATTCAGAATTGTGCTTAAGTTTTTAATTGACAATGCGTTTCAGTTTGGATACAGTCAACAAAGGATATGGTTTACCACTTTTCCACTTTAACTATATAGTGTTTTTCATACTCAAAAGATCGTGTTACGTTTTGTTAGATTTAGATCTCGTTTTTTGTTTAGTTATTGCTACTTCGAAAAAACTAAAAAAAAATCTAGTCCGATAATTTGATCGAGAGAGATGTAAAAATTAAAGAAATAGATATATTTAATAAATAAAATATATGTCGGAAAGGTAAAAGTAGTCACTTATCTAGATTTTCACGAGTATGAGGATAGTTTAGTATTATTTTATGTGATTGAGGAATTATTATTATTATGTTAAATTACGAGAAAAAACGAAAAGTCAGATTTCTAGAATGATAGAAATAGCTCACATTACGTTCACATTTTTTTGAACAAAAGACTGATTTTAATTAAACATTTATATTTGTTTTACATTGTTTTCCACATGATTCTAGTCAGAGATTGTATAATATATTTATACGTTTAAGTAATAGATGGTTGTATAGATGTAAAAAATAGGGTATTATTATAAACAACGAGTAATAACAGTACGAGTAGTGGTAGATGTAAAAATACATTTTATACGACAATTTTCTTACAGTATAACCTTGTAAAATATATCTAATATACTACTAAATATAGTCCTACCAACATGGAATTAGCGGAAATGGCAAAAATACCACGGATTTAAAAATTGCTCATATCAGTAATGATAAATGTATGCTACTTATCTTATCCATATTAAAGTAATATTAAATTAACTTAAATATGAATTCTATATGATTTTAATATACCAACCAAATTTTAGAGGATTCATAAAATTCTGAGGTCATATTGAAGAACTTTTACAGGACCGACATCCGATTCGAGAAAAAAAAATCTAATGTTCCTTACATTTCTGCCTACTAATAGGTAGGTATCTAAGGCACTGGTCTCACCGCGAGCTACTAAGCTATGAACAACACGAACAAAAGATACGCACTCCCGTGTAAAAAAAAGACACGGCGATACTCGCCCGGCGGTGATAGCTGATAGCGGGGCAAGGATCGCCGTGTCTCTTTTATTTATAGCCGACAGTTCATAGCTTAGTAGCTCGCGGTGAAACCAGTGCCTTAGGGTTTGTATGGAGCATCTGTTTTTTTTTCTCGAATCGGCTGTCAGTCCCACAGTTAAAGATCATCAATTTGACTTCAGAATGAACCCCCTAAAGTTTGGCCGGCGAATAAAAAATCTGTATTACCTATCAAACAAGTCATCTTTTTGATATTTTTGCCATTTCTACTAATATTTGCTTTTCTTGTGTCCTTCATAAAAATGTATTTACGAGTATTAACGCCAAACTCATATTTGAAAAGAATAGTGTAACTAAATCTTAAAATATACTTTGTTTCAAAATATACGTACATTATGTGCTTTGTTAATTAACATATTATAATTATTACAACACATCCAAATATCAAGAGATATACATATCTCTGAATAACCCATAGTTGTAAATTATTTCGAAGTAAATGGTTATTATGTGACTAAATTTAGTTAAGACAAAACAAATACTTACATATGATTTGAGTTCATAAATTCCCTTTACGACTGACATTTTCTCATAAAATTACATTAGAGGTAACTATAGCCGTACTATCGCCATCATATATATCAGAGCGGCCACGGCGCTCAAAAATATGTAAACAGACACTCTTACGCCATGGCAATAGAGACCTGAGGTCCGTTTCTCAAAAGCTTGTAAATTGTAATACAAGTAGAAGTCTCTTTTTAACATCATTAATAAGATAAGGACTTCCGCTTGTATTGCAAGTTACAAGCTTGCGTAAAAATAGGCCCCTGCTCAGATATTTATGAGCATTCTGGCCGTCCTGATAAATCTGATGGTGACTGTACGATAAGTCGGCAAGTGTCGGCTACGTTAGGTTTTACTCAATACGTAAAGCAAGAGTAATTTGAAAAAGTTGTGGCTCTCGAACCCCTTGTGAATTGGTTATTTATTTATAGGTGCGTATAACTATCCAACATCACGATTTTTGAGAGACATTGGCGAGTTAGAGTAGCCATAGAACGACTAGTTGTGCAGGGAAAAGTGGAAGTTGTCAGAGCTAGGGGAAGATCGCCAATGAGATGGACCGACCAGATTAAAGCCAGTATGTCGGTCACAATAAATGAGTGTTCACGATGAACCGCCTTACGGGAGGAATGGCAACGTATCGTTAAACAAGTCACTCAAATAAACTACATAATGGCGACGACCACTCTGTAAAGAGTGTAACGAATAAGAAGAAGAGAGTGTATAACTATGTATTTTATTTATAGTAGGTATACATTATACATCGGTATTATTAAATTACTTTCACCAATGTACAGTAGGGTTCAAAATTGCATGGACAGTTAATGAATGAATTAATTCATAAATTGTCCATGCAATTCTGAACGCCACTGTACACGTGTTTGTTTGTCTATCGCTTGGTTCCTGTAGCCGACTCATTTACTCAAAGGTTAATAGGGTGAATTCCCGTACAGGGATAAGTTCGCCTTTGAACCTATCTTAATTGTTATACCTATGTTTATTTTTACCTGTGTTTTGTGTACAATAAAATAATTACATACATACATACATATTTAATTATAAAGCAGGCCGTCGCGCTCGCTCCAAACACGATAGAATGCTTTACGCATCGAGTAAAACCTAATGTATCCTTTACTTTTCAAATCATTGTATGGCTTGTGTCCAAATGTAACGTTTTTGAGACTTTTTTTGTAATGAAATATTTGTATTTACCTAAACTTTAACAAGATTTTTTATGATATCAATTTAATCAGCATTATGCTCAAATAAGCCATGAGACGTTACGTGCAATATCAAATACATAGTAATAGTAAATTTTATACCTATTTACTTTTTGTAGATCATACGCTAGCTCGTTCATATACCTACCGGTACTGTATCCTCTATGTATACCTATCTATACATAATAAACTATTATAGAGATTTGTAACAATGCATTTTATTTTCTCCAAAATTCTGGCGAGTTACCCTACTTTCTTCAAGAAATAGTAGGTACATTATGCATCAAGGGAGGTAAGTACGGAATTAAGTAACGTGTTGGGCTTTTGATGACTCGAGTTAGTATTCCGCTTACCGACCGTGATGCATACAATGTTTTTCATCACACTTCCCGACAAAAAATAAGTTTGAAGAAAAAATATTAAATGACGTACTAACATTTCTATTAGGTACTCCCTAGGAAATTTCACTATTCTATTACTCCCGTATTTACCCGCTACGCATTGCTCTTAGACAGCATGTGTGATGAAAAAAATTATAACTATATAATTTTCATATTATTTCATCAATGAACCGAACGATTAAGTTATTCCTCGCTACGCTAAATAATAATAGCGTGCTACCATTATCAGCATATTTAAGTCCACAGCTTGACATAAGATTCTCTTACACTTTATGCATATGAGCGCATTAGAAGGTAATACCCATAATCGCCACGCTGGGCAAACGGGTTGGCGATTACAGTAGTGTGCCCACTATGATGATGCTGCTGCCCATTATCATTAATACATAAATGGATAGTCAGTGATACTACATACATAATGGTCAGTGACACTTCAATCCCTTAATCGACTTCTGCGACAACCAGGAGAACAAAAATAGTACATAATTTATCGTCCTATTACACCAAATACCAGTGGCCTATTTCACCATAATTACAAGTCTGACAATTGTAAAACATTACTGTTACTGACGTCACAGGCCTCCGTAGGCTACGGCTACCGCTTACTATCGGACGGTCCATGTGCTTGTTTGCAACCAACATAAAATTATTTCTAATAACGTTTTTAAATCGTTAATAAACTACTTTTTATTTTCCGAATCCCGTGACAATTGTCGCAAGGTTTAGTACAATTCTCATTCAATCTTGACATGCGGTTCGGCATATGTCGGAATTTTGCTACAATTGTCGTGTTTTTTGTGACAATTGTAATTTTGCTTCGCAAAAAAGTAGTTATTTACTGCTGATTTATTAAAGTTCCTGCACTAAATTTTATGTTGGTGGCACACAAACGCACGGCCCTTCCGATGGTAAGCGGTAACTGTAGCTTATAGACGCCCCAGATTGCAGAAACAGTAAATTTACAATTGTAGCACTTGTCAATGTGGTGAAATTGGGGCCAGCTATCTGCTTAACCCGGTGGAAGTGTGGCAGGGTATCTCATACCCTGCGTTTGACTTATGTCAATATTTTTAGAGTTTATTTTTGTTTAACTTTTTTTCACCACACTCTCGCCGGGTTAAATCAGGTTACAACAGAATCAATTTAGTTACCATGATAAGAGATCGCACGATTTTCAGCATTTCTGGTGCAATGTAGTTCAATTAAGGGATACGGTGTAAGTTATTTATAAGAAGATAGTGAGTTAAGGTTCGTTATTGTCTTACAATGTGTTATTACTCGTTTCAACTTAAACTTACCCTTGGATGCCTTTAACTAAACTTATAATTGTTTGTCCCTTTCGGTCTTAACAATGTGTACATAAGAGCAAAAGGGACAAACAATACTTAGCGGCTTGTTAAGTTAGCAGACGTTTATGAATAAGGGGGTAACTAGCTATCTCCTTTCGAATAATTTATTTCACATTCCCTTAATTGAACTATACTGCACCAAAAATGCTGGAAATAGTTCGATGTCTGATCATGATAATTAAATTCATAAGTATCCAATATGGCCAAAATCGTCTGTGCAGCATATTGCCAAATACGTGCATATATACAGGGTTGGGCGGATTAAGTGTCCTATTGAAAAACATTCGTTTATCTTTTGAAATATAACTGTTTTTCATACCCTGTATATCATTTTAAATCGATTTAATCAGCTTCATGGATTCTGAAACTCATTTTCATAACATTTAGTTGTATATATTTTTAAGAACAAATGTAAAAAGCGGTGTTGTTGGATAATGGTGCAGCGAGCATTAAAATCGGGCGAGATTATCAACTGACCATAAAAGTAAATATCAACGTATGTTTTAATACTGCACACCATTAATTGTTTCAAGGAGTCCTCTGCTTCCAAAATCAAGCCGAAATTGGGTAAGCTTTAAATTATTTGAGTCAGCAAAGTACCAATAAGCACTCATGGGCAATTTTTACGAAACTGTGCCTATTATTATATAATCTTCGATAAAATTATTAAATTGAAGAGGGGTTAATATTTTGCGCACTGCAAAATATTCACAAAATGTGAGGCCCTTATAAAACAGATAATTTATATATGTGCCCTATCTCTTTAAAAAATATAAGAGTTAAAATCAAAAAGTCGAATAGGCGGCATGAAGGTCATTTTTCAAACAAAATGCATTTTCATTGCAAGAGTTTAGTAAATGCCAGATTGATTATGGGTATAGTGTTTTATTAAGAACTAGAAAGGAAGGTATTTTAGTTATAAATTTATTCCAAAAAGTTATCAATCAGGGTACAATATGATAAGAAGAAATACCAAGTTATAGCCAAAATTATGAGGCTGATATTTGACCTAGCAAAGTACGCTAAATCTTTAGATAACTGAAATGCTATAAATATTTCCATATACAAATCAATGCAGAGTTTTATTGAGACGGGTTAAGGCTAAGATTCAAGTTTATACTAGGGTTAAATAACCTAATATGACATCACATGGCAGATAAGGTAGTGCGTGCCGGATGAAATTCCTTATATGACATAATGCTTAAAATAATACATGTTAAAGGGGAGTTTATCAAATTTATCAATTGCTGTGGTAAAATATAGAATGTTTCTGATATAAATAACACCAAGATTTGTAACATTGTTTTGTTTTTAAACTTTTATACCACTTTTTAACTAGGACACTTAATCCGCCCAACCCTGTACACACATATTGGCCGTGTGGTGACGGCAGAAAGAATACATTTGCCACCACCCCAACTCCTCCTGCCGGGTGTCGTAAGAGTCGACTAAGGGATTGAAGTGTCACTGACCATATTTGATAAAGATTGATGATGGGCAGCAGCGTCATCATAGTGGACACATTACTGCGATCGCCAATCCGCTTGCCCAGCGTGGCGATTATGGGCATTTACCTCCTAATGTGTCTATGTCTATACGCATAGTTAATAGGAGAGGTCTACGTTATCATAGGCTGATGATGATGATGACGTGCATATAGCTGATATTAACAGTAATAGGACGATATGTCTTAAAAGACTCAAAATAAGACAGATTCAAAGTAAATGTTTCCTACCCATGAACCCAGATCCAAGCAATAACCTCACAGTCCCAAAACATGTAGTCCCCCAGGACATATCTAGGTAGTCTGAACACGTACGGGGTCTAGACTTAATTGGATCTAGGCTAATAAACAATGAGTAGAGCTAACAGACGTCCAACACTGACTGGTGCTAACTAATAGTAACTATATTAGAAGAGACTAGTTAATAGAAAGACATCTATCAATTTTAGAATTATAACTAACGTGAGACTCAGACATATTAAAATATTATCGAACCGGGTTACTCACGAATTTAAGTCGATGATTGCTCGACATGTTTCGACCCATTAAGAAAGTACTCGTCCGGAGTAGCCGCGGCCAAAGCTCGACGCGTACTGCGGGCCTGCGCCCTGTTAGAACGGGTACTGGCTGCAGACAAAGTAACACTGAGGGTAGATCTTTCCTTGCATCGCCCCCGCCACCACCGTGCGAAAAACAATATATCAATGAAACGGTATATTCAGAGTCCTACGTGCATAAACGCAATAACATGTCCATAATCATCATGCTGGGCAAGCGGATTAGCGATCGTAGTAGCTTGTTCACTACGATGATGCTGAATTAATGATCAGTGACACTGCATTCCCTTTTTTTTTAGTCCACTCTTACCGACACCTACACATCGGTTCATTGCGATAAGTTGTTTAGGTAGTGATTTTACTGTGGGTCATAATTTAGAGAACCAAATATAACATCGGGTTAAGTGATAAATTTAGAGCAAAGGCCAACAAGCAGAAAAATTTATCCCAATATACCTATTTCCACTCATAGTTTTGAGTTTCTGCTGTACGGTGGTCCGACATGCACTAGCAAATTTTTTTTAATTTTACATTTATTGATACCGCATTCAAAATGAGGCACTAAGCATTTAGAAATAAAACACTGATATTTTACCGTAAGGGGTTAGGTAGGAGCTCTGAAACATGTCGCGCATAGTGTCTAATATTAGGTATAGTTGGGTGAATATCTGAGCGTTTCAACCGCCTAATTTTGGTGGCATCATTTTTGCCGAAGTTTCTATTCGATACAATGTGCTACTTTGTCATTTGAAGGAGGCATGGTACCTCGTACAAATGACGAAGTATAACATTGAGACGTTTAAAAACTTCGGCAAAAATGATGCCACCAAAATTAGCGGCTGAAACGCTCAGATATTCACCCAGTTATGAAGTAAGCAGTTTTTCTTGTTTACCTATCTCTTATATTATTGAGTGACGTCACAAGTCAAAGGACGGTTACGTAATTAAATAATACAGATGTTACAGATACAGCCTATCAAAATATAATAGGACTTTGTTATTAACATATTGATAGAGTGTAATGTAATATTATTTAGTTCTCAATCGACATCTTCTGTTACAATTTGTTAGAATTAACGATATTTATAATAACGTTTTAACTAAACTATTCCACGTTGGTGGCAAACAAGCAAGTAGAGCCCCCAGTAGTAAGTGGTAGCCGTAGCTTACGGAGACCCGTGACGTCAGTAAAAGTGATATTTTATTATCAAACCGCGATTAGAATGGGATTCAAAAATACTGTTGACACAACAGTGTATAAGTCAATCTAGGACATATTATATTCATAGTTTCACTCTCTACATCTATAAACAACTCTTTTTTTGGTAAATGTTGAGTCATTTGTTGTGTCAAAAGTACTTTCGAATCCCTATGTGATTCCGGTTAGATAAAACAATTGTCGCACCTGTCACTATGGTTAGATAGGAGCCAGATGCCTGAATAGCTACGAACAAATAAAACATGGAAGCCGCACGCCATATTAAATTGCCTTTCAATAACGATCCTGAATTTTAGTTGACAAGTGTCGCCCCCTCTTCAATGCATCACGGCTATGAATTTGAATGCATCACAGTAACGAATATCACTATCAACCTATAAAAACTTAAACCGCCATTTAAAAATAATTGTGATTGGTCCATCAAAGTTTTGATTGGCTATATTCTATAAACATTTGTCAAAGATGTTGCGCTGAAATATGCGCGGTGTTACGAAAAGCGCTATATCCTGCCCATCATGGCACAATTGAACAATTGTTTTTGGGGGCATTTTTGAGCCGGCATTAGACGTCCGTGTCTACTCAGCTGCGACCATATATATCGCAGCTGAGTAGGTAGTTGACATTATCTGAAGAAGGTTTCAAATCAACATCGACACGACCTTCTTACTAACAAGCTAAATAATTAAATTACCGTTTATATAAATAATCGTTTCATTGTCCAACTCCTCAGAGAGGCTCACGTTCCCATTTTTGCTTATGAATAAAATATACAATATCGTTAGACGTTTCTCTTGAAATTTTCATAAATTGTGTCGCGAGATCAAGTGTCTGTCTTCAAGGTGTCAGCGAGAAAGTATAATAATGTTTACGGACTTGTTAAGGAAAAATACTTTTTTCAATTCTTAGCGTAAATTGGAAATATTAGATATAATATACAAAAGAAAAATACCAAGTTTACCATCGTCCGAGGTGGGGATCAAACCCACGTAGCTTTCGCGATCATATATATTTTTGACACAAATTTATGGGATTGCGTAACTTTACCCTCTGCGTACGATTACCCCACGAGACTTTAACATATATATTATATTTTATCAACAACTCACGTCACCTGAAAATAATCATTTACTTAGTCTGATTAGCAGAATAAGACTTTATTGAGCGAAATAAATAAATTCCACGAACTAAAATTCACAACGCAGGCTTCGTCAGATTGGTCGTCATTTCCTACAAAACAATAAAGTAATCCG
Source organism: Thaumatotibia leucotreta (assembly GCA_025490895.1). Lineage (NCBI taxonomy): Eukaryota > Metazoa > Arthropoda > Insecta > Lepidoptera > Tortricidae > Thaumatotibia > Thaumatotibia leucotreta. The sequence goes on from JALPQI010010957.1 coordinate 15,780, forward strand.
CAACAACCAGGCTTCATTCTTTTCCCTTCTGCTTTACTTATATTATGCCGACTATACCTTTTTTTTAAATTTGAAATGGGCTTTCTCAATTCATAGCTATACTAGGCACAGACTAGCCAAGGGCAGAGACGCGGCCTATGATGGGTCGCCCAGAAGGTGCCTGATATAAACTCAGTAATATAGACGGCGGCAGGGAATTCCACTCCTTGGCAGTACTTATAAGAAAAGAAGTAAGGATAGAACCCGGCCGTGCGTCTAGAAGTTCGATGGTAAAATGGGGATGGTGGAATAAGTTGATGCAGCTCTTGAGCACACTCCCCAAAGTGAAATCTTTGGAATACCTTTCTGAATCACAGCTGCAAACATCTTGAAACCCTCGTAAACCACTAAATCATCCAAATCGGGTCCATTGATAAACTTCACTCGCAGATAACCGGCGACCATCATTAATCGAGCGATTCCAGCAAATTCCATAATCAAACGTCTGCTAATAACCGTAATCGAGAACTATGAACTATTGGTGCAATGTCACAACTAAAAAGAGTAATCTGATTCAGAAAAAGCTTGGAAAAATATCGCTGTAAATAGTCCAAATGATCAATTCTCATAATATGTTTCCATAACTGTTAGATAAACCTAGATATCGGATAGATGTGTTTTCATATGGCAGTTTTATCTAGCTACCATCACGTTAATCGAAATATAGCACTTAAAATAGCGGCCGCGTCTTAATTCAAGGCATCATTTTCCCTCTAAAATAACAATAACTTTGCTGCCGATTATATTGTGGTGGTGTATTATTTCTATCTAGAATCGTAAGTTGTCCTTTTATCACACAGTTAAAAGTAATCCTAAGTGCAGTCAAGAAAAAAGATAAACACACAACAGCTTGCCGTTGACAGGAGGTCGAAAGTAAATAAAATTAGGATACCTTAAGTACTTCATCAGTTAACACTGTGACTTAACCCGATATTAGGTTAAAAATTCAAACAGGCCTAAAGTAAAAATCGCAAAAGTTTTCAAAAGAGTGCCATTGTGACAGCGCGACGGAGTACATCAGTTACCAATATACCATACCATCGCAGATGAACTACTCTACACAACTCTACTCTGTACATCTCGACGAGAGGGCTCGAGAATCGAGAACATTAAAGAGCTTTCGAACCTAATTGATACTTAGTTACAGCAACTCGGATTCCGAATGAATTGAAACAGGTTTTTCTTTGATTCGTAAACTATCCTTCTGGTCCACAAAAGAACATTTGAGATATAATGAATGAAATATCATGATATACCACTGCTTACTTCGGTAAAAATGGGAATAATTAGTAAAATATTAATAACATTTTAATTTCTGTTTTATTTGGGCATTTTTTCCTTAAGGGACACCCAATCATCGAGAGATTAAAAAGCATTTATTGCAATCGGGTTTATAACGACAATTGGTGCGATATGTTTGGGAATTTAAAGTTGACAGGCGTTTTATATTATGGTGTCGCTTACAGTTTAAAAAATTAACACCAAAACCAAGTTTTTATTGAAATCTAGTGCTTAACACCTTTGCTGCGTAACTCGTAATTAACAATCTTTGGTAGGGGTCAAAAGACCCCCACCGCATTGGATGTGTTAATAAGATTATCAACTAAGGTTATTCATTCTCACACAAATTGGGTGTCCCTAAAAGTCAAATTTATTGAGATGAAATAAAAATGTGCCATTTAGCAATACCATTACAGTATAAAAACGCCGTTAAAGTGTACATTTCTAAAGATATCGTACTTAATTCTCGTTACGAACCTGACTGCAATTCAGGTTTTTTAATCTTATGCCAATTGGGTGCGCCTAAAAGTAAAAACAGGTCATATATGAGTATTATAGTGTGTTACCATGACCCGGGCTATTACAAAAATAGGTAATGATACGTATTACTAGCAATCGTTCTCAAGTATTAACATTTGACAAATAACTTTTCTTAGAAAGTTAATTACCAGTATCCTCTCAGTTACTCAAAGGTTAGCTGGAAGAGATCCCTTAAAGGGAGAAGCTCACTTTTGTACAATTTCATTGCATATGTTTTGTTTGTTATTTTTTATGATTTGTGCAATAAAGTGTTTACTACTACTACTACTAATTACTTGTAAAATTAGAATTGCGAATCAAATAATGCTCACGGTTTGGCTAAAAATCTGCATCGCATTCCTCAGTTTCAATAAAAGCCATCATCATGGTAACACACTGTATAATTTACATTCATTACTATTTCCCCCACAGCTTATTAAGGCGACATAAATTCCACAAGAAAGTCCGCAGCGTACAGACCCGGCTTACATCGAGTAATAGTTTCCAATCTTCTTTACAGTGACAGATCTGTCTCCGTTCCCTGTGACACTAAAACTTTACGTCTCCTACCAATTCCATTGTCCCATAAGGCCAGCTTCTTTGTAAGCTACAGATCTTATTTAAGAAGTTAGCTCTACAATTTAAGTGCCAGTTTTTTTTTTTTAATTACGGGTAAGTTTTTTCTTATTTGCACCAACGAACTTCGAAAGCATTTTTTTATTTTATGATATGTAGTTTTTTACTTATGTAGTTATAAATAAATAGACACTAATACGAATGAGAAAACTTATAAAATTGTTTAGTGACGACCAAGAAATTATTCAATCAATTATTAACATGCGATACAATTTTCATGAAAATAATACTGTGTTTATAATTAATCAATAATAATAAGAAAAGGAAAAAATCAGCTCTATCATAATACAGTAATAATAATACGTGTAATCACCACGGACATAGACCAGCGGAACATAAGTTTTTTGCAATTACTAGTACTTTTACTTATATTACAATGATTGACTGACATCTAAACTAAATTGGAGCCTGTATCTCAGATATTAAATCTTTGATGATGATGATGATGCGTTCCTGTTATCCCTCATAAGGGTCATAGGGCTCGCAGAAGAGTTTTCCACTTGTTACGATCTTGTGCTTCTTCCAGCTGTTTCCAGTTCAGACCAATTGAACCAGCCTCCTTCTCAACTGATCATCATCATCTTTATCATCATCATCAGCCTATGATAGTTCACTGCTGGACGTAGGCCTCTCCTATTAAGTATGCGTAAATTATTAAGAAGTAAATGCCCATAATCGCCACGATGGGCAAGCGGATTAGCGATCGCAGTAATGTGTCCACTATGATGACGCTGCTGCCCATCATCAATATTTTGTCAAATAATGGTCAGTGACACTTCAATCTCTTAGTCGACTATTACGACACCGGAAGGAGGAGTCGGGGTGGTGACAAATGTATTCTTACTGCCGTCACCACACGGCTGAACTGATCGCCTCCAAGTATTCCAAGGCCGCCCCCTCTTCCTTTTGCCACTGGATTGCCATTAAATCTCACAGTGTTGAATCTCTAGTCGTGAAGTAGCCAGGCCTTTAGAGTTAGATATATCAGAGCCATCTAGTATAAATGTTCGTTCCGCCTTTCCCGTGCTCGCTTAGCTCTCGCTGTTCGTAGATGTCACCGATAGTCGATCGCCTTAAATGGCCTCAAGGAAACCTGGCGATTTCGAACTAAGTTTCAAATTGCCTTTGAACATTTTATTCTATTTGAGTTAATATGTTTAGATAAGCAATTTATTAATTGAAAATAATAACTACTTTACAATAATATTGACTTAAAACTAAATCATAAAAAAAGTAAATGCTTCGTTATTTTAATATATATAATTACAAAATAAATTACATTCTTAACCGCCCCGTTTGGCTTTGGTAAAGGGCCTTTGACCATTCTCTAAGGGCATACATGAGAATGGTCAAAAGCGCCTAGCCTTGTAAGGGATTGCATATACCCGAGACCGGTGGTTGCTAAGACCGAGTGGCCGAGGGGTACAGGAATCAGCCGCGAAAGCTGAGTACGTGGGTTAGGTGATCTTGGTCGTTTTTCTTTAGTATATGACATCTAATATTTATAATGATACATTGTGTTAATAAAATAGGTTCACTATTGGGATGCATACTAACGAATGTAATAATATAGTTACGCATAATGTCTTCTAGCCGAAATATTGACAAGACGAATCACATTTATGCATATTTTTTTACGCATAATATTTAAAAGCATACACATTAAAGGCATACCCGTCATAATAACTAATATCACACAGTATAAATACAAAATTGCATAATAATTATTACACATCATTTCACGATGCATACAAATAGTTAATCCTAAAATTAGACTACCAACTGGCATGATTGACATGCTATTATTACAGTCGTTTACGATTGACGATTAAGCGTTGGCGATTGGCAACTTGTCTAAGCATCCAGGCGTTCTACTGTATACGGAGAATGACGGTAGATTCACATTTAGAATAAAAGTGACGGAGAGTAATATAAAAATGTAAGCGATTAAGGAAAACCGATTGTTTCAACATGGCAAATCAAGTGTGTATAATCTATATATTAACTAACTTACTAACCTTTTTTTTTTTTTTTTACGTAGGGAAATGCTTTACGCATACCACCCGGGCACGGGGATGGACCCGGGTGGTTATGTGGGACTCCCAGGGCTAAAGAGGCCCTGGTATACCCACTAAAACCCCACGGTCTTCCGACTCGCCGCATTTGGGCGAGGCTACGGGGACTCCGAAGAACACTTCCGTGACCTCGCTGGCGGCTGTCCAGACATCAGACTCATCTCGAGGAGTTTGTACTCCGGCCATCTGTATGGCGTGCCTATTTTTGCAGCACGCATTCCGTCTCTGGGACCCTTGTGTAGATGACTGATGTCCCCGAGTCAGCCACCCACAGGTACCCTTATGGGGGAAGTCGGCGATCGTAGGCCAACCGCCGTCTCCCTACACGTTTGCGGCGCATTTCGAGTGAGGCCGGATTATCCTCCCTTTCGCGCTTCGCTTTCTCTTTTATTGTGAGAACGTCCTCACAAAATGAAGCCACCGCTTCCCACGCCCTCTCACTGTCTACCATGGCTTTTGTCAAAGTAGACAGTGAGAGATCATTTCCTACTACGGCCACAAGTGTGGTGCGTTGTTCAGCCCAGGCTGAGCATACTTCCAGCGTATGTACCGCTGTGTCCTCCGCGCAGCTGCAGTGATGGCAGGCTGGTGTTGGCTCCCTCCCTGTCACCTTCCAGAGGTATCTGCCGAAACATCCGTGGCCCGAGAGGACTTGCGCAAGGTGGAATGTGACTACCCCGTGCTGCCTTCCCAACTAGCAAAATTTCGTCATATAATCGTCGCGGAAACGTAACATATTCAGGCTTTTAGCTTATGAAATTGGTCATAAAAACGTAATAATTACGTTTATATAACGCGATTTGGGCCCATATTACTCAGCTTTTTAGCCATATAAAAGCCATTTAAGTGAAACTGCCACCACTTATTAGTCATATAATAATCATCGCCGTGACCACTTTATAGCTAACTAGCTGTATAATAGCGACTTATATAGCTTTTAAATGACGTTTAATCATATAAGAGCCATATAACCGTTGAGTTAGTTATTTATTGATCATATAATTGCTACTTATATACCAAATTTGTGGAATAAAAGTGTCTAGCGAAACTAAACAGAAGACGGATTGACAACTTGCTCGTGCATATAATTTTGTTAGTGCTAGCTGGTGTAAACAAAATTAAATCACTTTATGCCGTTGAGTATGTTTTGACAGGGCTATCTAAGTAATATATGACCATGTTATAATTGGCATTATAAATTCTTCCTAATGCTGAAAATGTATTGCGAATACCACTTTACTGATAAAGTATACTATATTTAGTAGTAAATAATGAACGCGCCACTTTAATTATTAGTTATTACAATAAAAATTAAATAAAAATTTTTAATTATTAGGAAGTAAACTACTATATGACATGTATACGATTAACATATCATATAACTGCTTCGTATTAGTTCTTATATAGCAAGTTTAGTGGTTTAAGCGCCATGACACCTACAGGTAGATACGTTAATCATATAAAAGTAACAGCTGAAACCAAAAAGTTCTATAATAGCTATTATTTTTCCATTTACTCGAGCATAGGTCATATAAGATGTAATTATTCGACAAATAGTCAAGTAAGCGTCATGTAAAAGCAGGTTACTCAGCATTAATCTTATATGACTCTTTAGTCATAAAAGATGTCGAGATGCTGAATAAAACACTTTTATGAAACAAGATATATAATTAGCTGTTATATGACTTCATTCACAATAGTCATATAATAGCAACTGCGTTACGTTTACTCGACTTTTTCTCACAAGTCATAAGTCAGCCATATAAGTTTTTTCTACTCGGCAAAAAAGTCATATAAGCGTTTTATAAATGTGTCTTTTTCAGCAACTTCTTATATGACTCTTAAGTCATATAAGAAAGTCGTATAAACGTGTATATGACATCTTATATGACTATTATGCTATTGCTGTATAAGTTGGCTTTATATGACAGGTACTGTGTAATTTGCGTTTATATGACTTTTATACGACATATTGCTGTATAAGCTGGCTTTATACGATAGGTACTGTGTAATTCGCGTTTATATGACTTTTATACGACTTATTAGCTGAGTAAGCTCGATGTTATATGACTGTTTTGCTAGTTGGGTTCCTATCCATTTTTCCAATATGGGCTGGATTGCACTTATGGTCCACTGACCAGCACTGGGAGCTTCCAGCCGCTCTCCCCACTTGCGAATTACTATATCGCGCGCTAAAAGTCTCCAGCGCTTCACGTCCGCCTCCATGGGTTCCTGACCTCGTTCTCGCGAGTCCGCAATCCGCCAGTATATATTGGCGAGGGCTTCCGCGTCCAAATCCCAGGGTGAGGTACCGGCTAATGCGCAGGCCGCCTCGTAGGAGATGGTCCGATAACCTCTTATTGCCCTAGTGGCCATGACCCACAACATACTAACCTGACCTAACCTAATTTATCTATACTTTGATATTAGATAGTAACGCATTTTAATATTTTAGATTCAAGAGACCCGCAACAGAATAAAAGAACATTCTAAAATATGTTAAACAAAGAAAAGTGTTTTATTCAAATAGGGAACTAAAATTATGGTTTCCGAAATTTATATGGCTAATAACCATTAGTCCAAACAGTAATATGCGTAGTAAACATTAGGCAAATATAAATTAGTCCAAGTTAAATTATTACAAAACTTTAATATGCGAACAAAGTAGTATGCCAAAGTAATTACTATGCGACAGTACATTTATGCTAATACAAATTATGCGAACAAAAGTATGCCAAAATAGAATAGCCTGAAAAAGATTATGCGACCAGAAGGTACACCAATAAAATATGGGTATAGGCAATGCAAAGAACGTAGCATGTTCTAATATTTTTATATTTTTAGCGTAAATTTTTTTTAAAGAGAGCGTGCTCCAAATTCTTCTATGGAGACAATATGATTTCGAAAATTGGACTGTATTTTTGGGAAAAAAGATCTCTAAAAAACATACAGTAAAATTTAGAACCTCTTCGTTTTTTTAAGTCCGTTTAAAAGGTAAGAGGCTATAAAGTAACAGTCATTTAAAACTGGCAGAACTCGAATTGCGGGTTGTCAAAAAGTAAAATTGAATCGATAGTAATCCAATCGTCGTGTTTGCGTTTCGGTTTCACCCTCTGAGCACCCTTGGTGCCAAGTTAATATAATAAGTCTGGTTTTGTATGTCTATTACCATTTTTTTTACGGAACTTAGGAGATAAACAATAGGCCTATCATGATAAAATCGACGTCGTTAAATCACATCATCCGTGCCGTGCCGTCATATGCCGTGTGGTGACGGCAGTAAGAATACATTTGTCACCACCCCAACTCCTCCTGCGGGTGTCGTAAGAGTCGACTAAGGGATTGAAGTGTCACTGACCATTTTACAAGATTGATGATGGGCAGCAGCGTCATCATAGTGATGGACACATTACTGCGATCGCCAATCCGCTTGCCCAGCGTGGCGATTATGGGCATTTACCTCCTAATGCGTCTATACGCATAGTTAATAGGAGAGGCCTACGTCCAGCAGTGGACTAACATAGGCTGAGGATGATGATGATGATGATGATGAAATCACATCATCAGTCTATTACAGTCCACTGCTGGACATGGCCTCTCCTAAGGCTAGGAATACACCTGCAAGTTCTTAAGTTACAGGGGGGCGTTTTCACAAACCGTTGTTGAAATCACCTTGTTATGTAATTTGGTCAAGTTTATGCTTATTCGACTCAGAATCACAAGCTCATTCGATTTTGTTAGGAGAAAAAATATGTCCCATAATTTTCATACAGTTTTCATTCCTTCCATTACGCTACCGCCTTTGAACATCTATGCATTAGTAGATTTCTAATAATATATATAGGAAATATATATAGGATAAGTTATTTTAATAATTCATACACAATGAATATTGTTGACTGAATAAATGAATTGAATTGAATTGAATTTTTTTCTCTCTCTCGTGATAATGTCAGACGATTCGAAAATGCTTGTTAATAAGCTTACTTGAATAAAGAATAGTTTGAATTGACTTTGAAAAAACGGTATCGTAATGGAAAAAAACATTTTGGGACATTTTTTTTCTCTTAAGTATTAGGATCGAAAGAGCTCGTGAACCTGAGTGGAACAAACCCAAACTTGTCCGAATTAAATAACAAGGTGTTTCGGTTTGTGAAAACGCCAAACTTACGTAAAAACTCACAGATGTAATCGAACCGCGTATGGACGCATTAGGAGGTACCTCCCATACAATAAAGCTGCGGCTACATTGAGGCGGAGAGGAGCCGAGATGTGCAAAATTGGCCAATGAGACCGCATGACAGTGTTTAGAAGTTTGAATTTGAAGAATGTAATTGGTCAATTTTGCACATCTCCGCTCCTCTCCGCCTCAATGGAGCCGCAGCCTAATCGTTACGCTGGGCAAGCGGGTTGGCGATTGCAGGAACGTGTCCATTTTGCTGATGCTGCAGCCCATCGTCAATCTTCAATAGATGAATGGCCAGAGACACTTCAATTACTTAGTTCACTCTTACGACACCCGCGGGAGGAGTAAGGATGGTGACAAATGTATCCTCACTGCCATCACAAATCGATGAATTCGTTGAGACGTCTAGGGTCATAAATCTAGGTTTTTTACAGATTCTCAGCCTCCGTAGCCCAGTTGTTAATGACATCGCGTACGAAGCTGGAGGTTTCGGGTTTCGGATTCCGGCGAGGATATTATTTTTGTATTTATTTATCATTATCACAAATAATCCCACAATGTCGTAACAGATGTGCTTACCACAGAAAAAATCAACTGCAAAAAAACTCTGGTTGTCACGAGATTCAAACCCGCTTCCTCTGGATTGCCGGTCCAACGTGCTTGCAATTACACCAGACGACCTTCCGTGAATCAGCGAATTTAGTCAATGGTATTGTGAAACTAATCACTAGCGACATCTGTACTTAATGTTTCAAAGGTACTACAACCACTCAAAGACGTGTGTCTACCACAATCGTCCGCAACACTCCGTTGCGTTGAATTTGCTATAGAAGGCGTTGTAATCAATTCATGATTAATTATAAAACAAATTGATGTTGATGTTACTTTTTTAAAATGCGCAATTATCAAAAATATTTATTCTTTAGCCATGGCTTGTATTAAAGTATCCATACAGGGTGTAAGTCTAATACGGGCGAAGCTCTTAATGGGTATTAGTTTACGACATAATAAGTACATTCAAATAACTTTTACTTAAAATAAGAGCAACAAAATTTTCCATACAAAATAATTCGGCGCGCAATGTAGAGCAACATACGCGAGTTAAACACTCGTTGACAGCTAATTTCAAAAGCAGATGACATAACTGCCATATCAAAAATAACAAATGTTCGTACCTACATTGCTGCACCGATAATCTTAAAAAAATTCTGTGGGGTCACAATTAAGAGTAATTTTGAAAAAACCTTGTAATCCATGATCACACTAATGAATCCCATGCCTGGTTTAATTGATCGCCCGTATTAGATTTACACACTGTATTGTGTATCTGTCTATTACATACATATTGTATCGTCGCCTCGTGATATACATCACAAGCCTTAATGGAGCTTACCGTGAGACTAGGTCGATTCTCGCAAGACATTTATTTTATTTATTATTTGTTGCGATTCACAAGTTTGTTCTAATTGATTCTGCTTAGGCACTGGTCTCACCGCGAGCAACTAAGCTATGAACTATGGGCTATAAACACGAACAAAAGATACGCACTCCTGTGTAAAAAAGAGACACGGCGACACTCGCCTGGCTATTAGCTATCACCGCCGGGAAATTATCGCCGTGTCTCTTTTTTTACACGGGAGTGCGTATCTTTTGTTCGTGTTTATAGCCCATAGTTCATAGCTTTATAGCTCGCGGTGAGACCAGTGCCTTACATGTATTTTTATTGCGTTACCACTTGTTAATGAGATCGGAGGGTGACATCGACCCGCAAACATGACAATTGAGTTACTATCGATTCTCTTTAACAAGATAAACGTGGTTGTCTAATTAAATTCATCGCCCGCGGGTTTGCTTGTGGTACCATCGCCAACGTTAAACTGAACCATTCGTACAATTTATGAGGTTAAACAAGATCACTTAGTATCACAAACAACTCAGTTATAAAGAAATTTAGGTACAAAGGCGATAAAGAAAGACGAAAGGCAAAGCTTATTCATCAAATTATATAACTATTTATATGTATACATTTATTTATTTTAAACCATGCGCGATTGTGACTAAACCTTTTTTATTGTTAATTTTAGCAATTTATTTTGAACTACAACAAATTCAAACTTAGTTTGAAATTAAATTATTCGTCGTATCTTTAGCAAGCGCCGACTTGATCAAAAGTAAAATCTGTGGCCTATTTAACCATAATTACAAGTGTGACAATTGTAAAACATCACTGTTCCTGACATCACAGGCCTCCGTAGGCCACGACTACCTCTTACTATCGGAAGGTCCATGTGCTTGTTTGCCACCAACATAAAATTATTACTAATAACGTTATTATATCGTTAATAAACTACTTTTTACTTTCCGAAACCCGTGACAATTGTCGTTTATTAGGCTTAGTACAATTTTCATTAAACATGAGGTTCTGCATTATGTCGGAATTTTGCTACAATTGTCGTGGTTTTTGTGACAGTTGTAATTTCATCATCAGCCTATGATAGTCCACTGCTGGACGAAGGCCTCTCCTATTAACTATGCGTATAGACGCATTAGGAGGTAAATGCCCATAATCCCATAAGTGGTTATGGTGCGTTTAAACCAAAAGAGCATTCGCTGTTCTAGCGCCCGTTCTACGAAATCAACCAATCACGTTTTGTGTACCGATCGAATTTCGTAGAGTGGGAGGTTAGAACAGCAAATGATCTTTTAGTTTTAACGCACCTTTAGGAGGTAAACACCCATAATCGCCACGCTGGGCCAGCGGATTGGCGATCGCAGTAATGTGTCTACAGTGATGACGCTGCTGCCCATCATCAATCGTTATCAAAAATGGTCAGTGACACTTCAATCCCTTAGTCGACTCTTACGACACCAGCAGGAAGAGTTGGGGTGGTGACAAATGTATTCTTACTGCCGTCACCACGCGGCCCTCGTAATTATGCTTCGCAAAAATATAGTTATTTACTGCTGATTTATTAAAGTTCCTGCACTACATTTTATGTTGGTGGCAAACAAACGCACGGCCCTTCCGATGGTTAGCGGTATCTGTAGCCTATAGACGCCTCCAATTGGAGAAACAGTAAATTTACAATTGTAGCACTGTCCAATGTGGTGAAATTGGGGCCTGATTGTAACGCTATATTTAACAAAAATGTGTTACGGTCGCCTATTTGTTTCACATTGACAGAAGGTCTTCTGGTGGTTAAAAGCACGTTAGACCGGTAATCCAGTAACCAGAGTCCTTTTCCGTTGATTTTTCTATGGTAAGGATCTCTGTTACGACATTGTTATTTTATTGAATTTGTAATTATTATATTATGTACTTACTATTATTATTATGGAATTATTTTGACATTATTTTTTATTTATTTTTATGACGTAACTAGCATATAAGTGATTTGGTGTTAATACTGTAAGCTTATGTGAATAAATACATTGAATTGAATTGAATTGTCGGATTGTCTCATTTGTGTAACAAAAATGTGTTACGGTCGCCTATTTGTTTCACATTGACAGAAGGTCCTCTGGTGGTTAAAAGCACGTTAGACCGGTAATCCAGTAACCAGAGTCCTTTTCCGTTGATTTTTCTATGGTAAGGATCTCTGTTACGACATTGTTATTTTATTGAATTTGTAATTATTATATTATGTACCTACTATTATTATTATGGAATTATTTTGACATTATTTTTTATTTATTTTTATGACGTAACTAGCATATAAGTGATTTGGTGTTAATACTGTAAGCTTATGTGAATAAATACATTGAATTGAATTGAATTGTCGGATTGTCTCATTTGTGTAACAAAAATGTGTTACGGTCGCCTATTTGTTTCACATTGACAGAAGGTCCTCTGGTGGTTAAAAGCACGTTAGACCGGTAATCCAGTAACCAGAGTCCTTTTCCGTTGATTTTTCTATGGTAAGGATCTCTGTTACGACATTGTCGGATTGTCTCATTTGTGTATATTGGTCAGTTATCTTTATTGGAGTTGGTACTAAACTGATATTGGGGAGGTTTAACTATGTCCAGCAGTGGACAAACATGTGCTGGTAATGATGATGATGAACCAAACGTTCAAATTTCGCGAAGCATTTGATAGAGAGTGGCCATAGTTTATCTGAGGACCACTCTTTTAATGTTCTGCACGTTTGTGATAAAGGTTTACGTTTGAACGTTCTGGAACAATTGGAAATAGTTAGGTACAACGGTAGAGGTGTAATTATTAACGAGCAGCTGAATGTTGCGTCATCGCCGTTATTACGATTTTTTTCCGTTGCCAGGGGGGGAGAAGGGGGTAGGGGGCGGGGTCAGGGTGAGGTTATAAATATGGCCGACCAGACAGGACAGCTCATTCTGTTGCCGGACACCAGACCGACAACATCGTCAACTCCTGATGATGCCTCGTAGAGAGGCGAAACACGTGTCGAGTATAGTGTTATTGGTGGTGGTTTGTTATAGTTATTTGCGTATTTATTTTTGCGGCGGGAGGGTGGGAAAATTAATTGCATGCAAAAAATACGCAAGTAATTATAGCGGGTTACACTAATTAGCTACACATTCTGTATCGCGGAAGAGCAAAGCAATATTGTTCATCCTTGAATATGGACTTCCGCAAAGTAACGCCTGATTCAATTAATTACTTAAAAACAGCTAGCGTGGCTGAGCAGGCACGACTTTATGTCAAATTAACGAAACAGCATCGTGCAGCTGTCCAGAATGTTTGGTTTAACCAGCGATGTAAGCAGCTGAATGTTGTACCTAATTACATCCATTTCCGTTGTAGTAGTACTAGCAGGTCGGCAAGGTTGGCAATTAATAAGGCTCAAAAGGTCTGGCTCAACGAAGAATCTCGCCATTGGTTTACAGTTAGAGACAATTTAAAATTGCATCTTAAGGTTCTGTATTCCGAACTTTCATTTAAGCTGCATAATCTCGAGTTTGATATTCTTGACCAAAAGGCCAGATACTTCGCGTCAGAACTTGCTCACGAGATGTATATTGCACAGCTTAACAAATTGCACAGATTAACTGCAGCTTCTAATTCTTCCTTAGGCAGAGGTGAAATAGTACCACCAACTCATCACCAGTTCCACCCTCGCATGAAGAACCTCACTTCAGTCGAATTTTCGGGAAATGAAGTAGGTCTTTTGGAGAAGGGATTGAAATATAACTTCCCGCCTAAGCTAAAACAGGGAGTTCTTGAAAAGTTGGCTGTGGATGCCGAGGTTGCTATTGTTCGGGGGCGTGGTGAGGTAGACACAAAAACCATGGTAGCTAATGTTATTAAAGGTGCTGGTCTAGTAGAGGATGCGGGGGTACGATCTAATATGTTGTTATTAAGATCTATACAACAAAAGGTGCAAGATAATGATCTAGTGGTTTCCAAGGCAGACAAAGGCAATTGCATTGTGATCATGGAACGGGGTCAATACAATCAGAAAGTATTAGATATTATCCAAGGTGATGGCTTTTCTATCTTACGGAAAGACCCAACTCCAGCGTTCCAGAAAGATCTTAGGCATGCGGTTAAGGATTCTTCGTTTGTGTTTGAAACCGAGCATGAGAAGAATATGGTTATCCCCATGAATCCACGAGCTCCTGTTCTTTATGGTCTTCCAAAGATTCATAAAGACAATATTCCGATTCGTCCAGTGGTGTCATACTTGGGTGCACCAACTTATAATTTAGCAAAGAGATTGAATTGCATTATTAGAGATAAATCCCAATTTCGGCCTAAGTTTTGTTTAAAGAATAGTTTAGATCTAGTAGAGAGGATCAAGGGTATTAACTTGCCTGAGAATGCTATCCTTCTTTCGTTGGATGTAGACAGTTTGTTTACAAATGTACCGTATGTCGAAACATTGGACATCCTTCGTGGTATGTTTGAAAGACAGCGGCTGCATCCGGGAGAGGTGGATGAATTATTGCAACTCACTGCTATTTGTATGAAACAAAATTATTTTAGATTTGGGGGTCAATATTACCTGCAAAATGATGGTTTGGCTATGGGTTCACCATTGAGTCCTTTAATGGCTGATATTTTTATGGATGACTTTGAAAACCAGCATATTGTAGGTAATAGGGATATTTTGTATTATTTTAGGTACGTGGACGATTTAATTATTTGTTGGACGGGCAGTGTGACACAGCTGGATGCATTTTTTACCGAGGTTAATAACAAGCACCCGAAAATTAAGTTTAAGAAAGAATTAGAGCAAGACAATTCACTTAATTTCCTGGACTTGACGATCACAAGGGTTAATAACAGACACGATTTCCGAATTTTCCGTAAGCCTACACAGACTGACGCAGTTATACCGGCTTCTTCTACACATCCGTGGCAACATAAGTTAGCGGCTTTTCATTGTTATGTGCATAGATTGTTGACTGTGCCTCTTTCTGATGAGCATTATCGGCTAGAATTGAATAACATCTATCACTTGGCGGTTTCTAACGGCTACGATAAGTCAGTTGTGGATAGTATTATCAGAAAGAAACAGAATGGCATGATCAATAATATGTTGTATGCTGCACGGCCGTCTGAACCCACCAAGAAATTTCAGGCAAGCATTACGTATGTCGGCAAACTATCAGATGATATTTACAAAGTTTTGAAGTCTAATAATATTAATGTTGCTTTTAAGACAAACAATACGTTACATTCAAAACTTTGTAACGGCAAAGATCAAATTGAGACGGGCAAGAAGTCTGGGGTGTATAAGCTAACTTGTGATGATTGTAATAAGGTGTACGTGGGGCAAACGGGCCGTAATTTTAACACAAGGTATAAGGAGCATGTTACATCTTATAGGCATAACCATCCAGAACGTTCAAATTTCGCGAAGCATTTGATAGAGAGTGGCCATAGTTTATCTGAGGACCACTCTTTTAATGTTCTGCACGTTTGTGATAAAGGTTTACGTTTGAACTTTCTGGAACAATTGGAAATAGTTAGGTACAACGGTAGAGGTGTAATTATTAACGAGCAGCTGAATGTTGCGTCATCGCCGTTATTACGAATTTTTTCCGTTGCCAGGGGGGGAGAAGGGGGGTAGGGGGCGGGGTCAGGGTGAGGTTATAAATATGGCCGACCAGACAGGACAGCTCATTCTGTTGCCGGACACCAGACCGACAACATCGTCAACTCCTGATGATGCCTCGTAGAGAGGCGAAACACGTGTCGAGTATAGTGTTATTGGTGGTGGTTTGTTATAGTTATTTGCGTATTTATTTTTGCGGCGGGAGGGTGGGAAAATTAATTGCATGCAAAAAATACGCAAGTAATTATAGCGGGTTACACTAATTAGCTACACATTCTGTATCGCGGAAGAGCAAAGCAATATTGTTCATCCTTGATGATGAATAATATTCAAATGATAGCATCAAATTTATTTATTCTTTGAAACAGTTGTATTTCTGACCACTACAAGTAACTTTACACTAGTTACTTTTTTAACTTTCCCATTCCTTTTGTAAAAGTTGTCAAGTAAATCCTAGTTTTGTATAAACTTCAGTAAAGAGGTCTCCATCGCTTCAATCTTTGTCGAAACTAAGTTTAAAGAACTAGAAGCGAAGAAGTTCGCTTTGACAATTCGCTTCGTACATTTCAGGGTTAATATAAATGTAGGTGAACGTATTGTAAAAACACAAATCAAATTATTTATTAACTAAATATAGGCATCAGCCGCGAAAGCTGAGCATGTGGGGTTCGATCCCCACCTCGGACGTTAGGTGATCTTCGTCGTTTTTCTTTGGTACATGACATTTAATATTTATAATTTAGTATTAAGTAGTGTGACTACTGGGGAAAAATCAAAATATTTAGTTAATAAATAATTTTATTTGTGTTTTCACAATACGTTCAATAGATGGCAGCACCAGCTCTCTCTAGCTATTCTAGAAAACAGTTAAGTATTCTAATAGGAGGTGCAGGCATGTATTGCTTGCCCTTAGAGAATGGTCAAAGGCGCCTAGCCTTGTAAGGGATTGCATATACCCAAGAAAATTGACCGGTGATTGCTAAGACCGAGTGGCCGAGGGGTGCAGGCATCAGCTGCGAAAGCTGAGTACGTGGGTTCGATCCCCACTTCGGACGTTAGGTGATCTTGGTCGTTTTTCTTTGGTATAAGACATCTAATATATTTATACTAAATGTAAGTATAAAATCGCTGCCTCATATGACAAGGTTCTATAATGCACTTTCTTAAACTGAAGTTTGAGCATTGTCACACTGAAAGTTGGTTCAGTAACTACCCAATAATGTAACGAAGAACCGTATAATATTGGGGTACCGATAAAGCGTTGCTTATTACCCACAACAGAAGTCTTAATAATTAGACTCATCCAGAATTGGTGTGCGATTATTATTTATTTAGTATTTTAAGTCACGCCTTATTTATATTTAGTAGGTATTTTAAGTCCCATTTGTCGGTAAAGTTATGAGTGGTGATAATTGTGAAAGTTTGAATTAATATTTTTTAAGTAATTTTGAGTGTAATAATAATATTTATTGAACTTCTCATACATTACATACAATTTTTGAACATTTCATTAAGAAAATAATCAATAATTCAAAAATATGTATATATTTAGGTATTTCGAGTGTTATGCAGATATTGTAATTTTTATGGCAATTTTGGTGTATCATTGTGGCGCTAAGTTCAGCATTCCCAATTATAAAGGATTAAAATTTAAGCTGTTTATGCTAGGAGTCTCTCTGCGTGACCGGATTAAAAATGAGACCATCCGCAGCAGAACCAAAGTAACGGAAATAGCTCTCCGAATCGCTAAACTGAAGTGGCAGTGGGCGGGGCACATTGCGCGTAGAACCGATGGCCGTTGGGGCGGGAAGGTTCTTGAGTGGCGGCCACGTACCGAAAGGCGTAGCGTGGGTAGGCCACCCACAAGGTGGACTGATGACCTGGTGAAGGTCGCAGGAGTCCGCTGGATGCGGGTGGCACAGGACCAGTCATTGTGGCAATATTTGGGGGAGGACTATGTTCAGCAGTGGACGTCTTTCGGCTGATATGATGATGATGATGATGAAAATTTAATTTAATTTATGCGTATTAATTATACAGTTTTGAAAATAAAGACTGATTTTGACCATCGGGATTTGAACTCAGAACCTACAGTTATGTAGGCAGGGTCACTACCGACTAGGCTACAGAGATCGTCATTATAACAAGGTACACTCAACTAATTGGAATCTTAGGCCAATCAGGAGCCATGTCAAAGTAACGGTATTAATCATATTGTAAGGCATTTCAAACAAGTTTTCATTTTGATATTGTCCTATGTAGAGTGCGCTTGGTTCCAATTGGTTGACTGGCTTAGGTATGAAAAAGTTCTGTAGGTAAATAAATATTCAGCAACTCGCTATGAGAAAACTAAACTATACCTTTTCCCCAACAAAACCTATCGAAAGTACGAATAAGGTAAAACTCCATTATTCATTCAAACCCTCCACAGTCAACAATTTCCATTAAAAAGTCGATTTTACTAAGCAACAAGTAGCTCTCGGGCATATTCGAAGGCAATCAGCAATTCAAAACGACTGGGTCGGACATTGGGCAGCGTACCCTATTCCTTCTACCAGAACCACCGATTTCATTGAACATTTCACGACTAAGATTAAATTCCTCGTTTCATTGCGCGTTTTGTAACGAGATAAACATGATTCGAGAGTTATAAAGAGGCAATAAGTGAGGTTTGATGATAATTTTTGGAGAGTGATAGGGGATTTTTGTAAACGCCTTCTGGGCATTAGATCCCTGTGTGGTGGAAGGCATTAAAATTCATTTTTGCCAAATGTCACATTACGTGGTAATTCCTGAGGGATGAAGGGACGCATTTTTGTTTGAAATTTCGTTGGTTAAGGACAAATTGGGTATTGTGGGAAGATATTCAGTATAGTATGTGGAAATTTGGGGTGGATATATTTTAATATGAAGGATTTAACTTAATTCTCTCGTTTTTGTTCGTATCCAGATGGATACCAGATGGTTTAAAGTATTATTTCCATATTATGGTTCCCTTTTCGTATATTTTAAGTAATCATGGAAGCTTAATTTTGCTTATAAACGAAATTGGAAATCAGTAATTCTCCGTCACGGTTCGGCCTAATAAATATAATTTCCTGTTTTTTCGTCTGTCTGGCTGTTAGCAAAAATAAATAAAATATAAATAAATAAATATTTGGACATCTTTACACAAATCGACCTTGTCCCACGGTAAGCTCAATTAAGGCTTGTGATGTGGGTACCAGGCGACGATATATATAATAGATATATCCATACAGCGTGTGTATCTGATACGGGCGAATATTTTAGTGGCGATTACTATCGGACCTAGGGAACCTATTTACAATTTTAGAAATTAAGGTATTTTTTTTTCATACAAAATAATTGAGCCCGCAATGTATTGCATCCACTGGTAGCCACATTACTTAAAGTAGACATAAGTATCTAAACGTCATACGAGTCTCATGTCAGTTGGCCGGCATACATTGCTGCTGGGTTGCACTTTAGAAAAATCATTACACCTAATCAACAACAAAATATAACGAAATGGTTATCTTATACGACTCGTAGGATCAGATATTATAGCTGGATTAATTATTCGCCCGTATCAAATACCCACGCTGTATATATAAGGTCCTAATTTATTAGTTGCAGATATTTTAACACATGATACTTTACATTAAAATAATTAACTTTAAATAGAAATTAAGAAATCTTTTCATGTAATTTTTTTGATTTAATTTTCCTAACAAAAAAATAATTATAATTTCGTCTAAAAATATCATCATGTGCATTATCACATGTCACAATAACACTGTCTGTCATGTCATCAAACGACACAATCCACGGGAAAATAACATGACATTGACACACAAGTATTTAATTTATCGACGTGAAGTGGCCAGTTCCAGTTAAGTGGTACGTAAAAGAGGTACTAGAATCTATTAAATAGTTTTCATTTAATAATCACTTAAACAGGGTGTTTTTACGTAGCAAATTTGTTTATCAGTTTTCTCCAAAAAAACATCTTAAAAGCTATAATGTTTCACGGTTTAATACACTCCAGAGACCGAGTACTATCAGCTGTAAAAATATCTGCATCTAATAAATTAGGACCTTATATATTATAGATACTTAAATACATAGACAACCATGACCAAGGAACAAATAATTGTGATAAATAAATACACAAATAATGCCCTCGCCGGGATTCGAACCCGGAACCTCCAGCTTCGTAGGCAGGGTCACTACCAACTAGGCTACGGAGGCTGACAAAAGGTTAAAGGTTAGCAAAAGGTTGTAAAGATCCATGAATTTTTACCCCCTTATACATAAACGTTTGCTAACTTAAAAAGCTGCTAATAATAGTTTGTCCCTTTTGCTCTTAAGGATACATTGTTGAGGCCGAAACAATTATTAGCGGCTTGTTAAGTTATCAAACACTTATAAATAAGGGGTTGAGTATCTACTTCAATTCAACCTTGAAGACTATAGGCGCTGTTTTATTAATAGAAGTAAATATATTTACTAGAACAGTGTGAAAATATGTAGTAGCGTAAGAGAGTTACGACATATCATTTTGGCCGTGTGGTGACGGCAGTAAGAATAAATTTGTCACCACCCCAACTATTCACACGGGTGTCGTAAGAGCCGACTAAAGGATTGAAATGTCAACCAATCTTGATGATGGGCAGCAGCGTCATCATAGTGGACACATTACTGCAATTGCCAATCTGCTTGTCCAGCGTGGCGGTTATGGGCATTTGCCTCCTACTGCGTCTAACTATACGCGTAGTTAATACGAGAGACTAACGCCCAGTAGTGGACTGAGATAGGCTGTTGATGTGAATTAAACTAAATCTAAATATAAATGCCCCCCACGGCGTGGTACCCATAATGCTGGCAGCATTAAACCACTGGATCGTGAGGCTGATCTGTCTGGCGAGGTATGATTAAAATTGATTCTCTGACTAATTAATTTTCTTCGTCGTTCTTATACTACGGTTTCCATTTATGATGAGCTTGCCCAGCATATACCTCCTAATGCGTCTATACGCTGATAATGTGATACATCATTTATTTACTATATATTCGCAAACATCTTCACTTCGTAACTAAAAAGTCGTTGACACGAAAATGAATATCCTTTGCTCTTTGTGTTCAGTCTGTCGTTACAACTAAAACAATTAGCCAGAAGGGTCCCTGTAATTGACTTTTAATTTGCATTGAGATTCAAAGTTTTGCCATTAGCCCATTCTATTTTATTTTCATGTAGATTTTTGCTATGTTTCAGTTGTAACTTCATTAAATATCATATCACATACTTAGCTCAGTCCAATGCTGGACGTAGGCCTCTCCCATTAACTAGGCCTATTTATTTATTTCACGCAGAAAAGGACATTTCAATACACAAACGGGTTTTCGACCCTCTAAGAAAATCATCATCAAGAGAGAGCTAGCAAGACGCAAATAAAACTCGTACTCCGTAAAAATAGCAT